>JASKGM010074797.1:0-15503 GCA_034509205.1 Ceratonia siliqua
CTCCATTTTCATTAACTTATTCGTTTTCTATAAGCCCAAACAAACAGGTATATTTTTATCCGAATGACTTATTTTTTAAAAATAAGTAACTTATTCTCAAAATAAGCCTAAACAAACAGGCTATTAATTAATAAGTGAAACCTCAAGAATACTACACGTTATATATAATATTATACATTAGGAAAATACCAAATCAATAACAACCAAATAGAAAAAAGAAGAAAAGAAAATGATGTACAAATTTGTCATTATCCATATGAATTTCCAATAATATCAAATTTATTGAGTTTGGTTAACTGTCACAATATACATATAAATTACCAAATTAACAACAGCCAATTAACATATATTTTTTAACAGATTTATTTAATTTATATAAGATTTATTGAATTCAATATTCAAAAATTTTATAAGTATTTATTTGTAATGATATATTTATAAAGGCAAATAATTACATAATATAATTATATTATTATAATTAGGAAGATAAAATGATTAAAAAGAAAATGAATTTGTTTTGAACTTTTGGTTCAAGGAAAAACATAACATGTAACCCAACCCACCTAAAATGGAAGGCTAGGTGGGCCAACCTAGTAGGCCCAGCCTATTTTGACAATTCTAGTTCAGCTACACTTCCTTTCTCCACTTTGATTAGTTACACTTTTCTTGATTTAGCTATGTTGAGGGTGAAAAGATACAATTATTTTTCCATTTTAAAACATTTAACTGTAGTTCCATTTTTCTTAACTTTTTATCAAGGAAAAATGACTATAGTGAAAAATGTATACAACAAGCATAAAGAGAAAAGATAATTTGAATGTTATGGTTAGATCACTATCTCTTGCTCACCAAACGAGGAAAAACTATTAAAATTGATGATACAAAACTTTCATGAAGAGAACAATATTAAAAAAGATGCCATAAGGGGTTGATTAATGAAACATTGGACCATAAGAGTTTGATAAACAAAGTTAGAGAATACTTACAGGGAAGGAGTTATTTGATTGTTTTTTATGATGAGTGGGACGTAGACTTTTGGGGAGCTGAAGAATTTGCTTTACCCAAATAACCAAAAAAGCAGTAGGATCATGATTACCACAAGGGACAAGGGTGTTGCTAAATTTTGTAAATGTTCTGCCTTAGTTCACATTCGACCATGAGCTAAAACCTCTTCATCCAAATGATGCTTTGGAACTCTTTTATCTTAAGGCATTTCAGTTTGATCCAAAAGGCTGCTCTGAAAATTTGATAGGAATGTCTGAAATGTGATGGAGTGCCACTTGCAATTGTGGCTATCGCTGGCCTTCTATCAACCAAATAGAAAAATGTCTTTGAATGGCAAAAGGTACATAATAGCCTTCACTCAAAATTATCAAGTGACCCTCATCTTAACAGTTTTTACCAAGTCTTATATGAAAGTTATAGTGATCTTCCATACCACCTCAAATTTTGCCTCTTGTACTTTGGCCTTTTTCCAGATGATTGCTCCATTAGCTGCATGAAACTCATTAATCTATGGGTTGCAAAAGGCTTTGTAAACCAACAAGAGAATCAACATCAAACACTTGAGGAAATAGCAGAAGAATACTTAGCTGAATTAATTCATAGGAGCTTGGTTAAAGTGTCGGAGGTGTATTATTATGGCAGAGTTCAAAGATGTCGAGTCCATGATTTGATGCACAACTTTATTCTCAAAAAGTGTGAGGAGCTAAACTTTTGCCAAGTTAAAAAATATGAGGGATTTAAGCTTGGACGTCATTTCAATCAAAACAAACATGATTGATGCTAATGTACAAAGCACAACAACTTATGGTCGAGTATGGTCTTGTTTTGTTTTCAAGTCTCAAGAGCTAGCAAAGCTTGTGGCATAATCATTGTTGTCCAATTTCAAGCTGTTGATAGGATTAGACTTGGAAGATACAACTCTTGATTATCTTCTAGAAGCAATTGGAAATTTATTGCATTTAAAATATTTAAATTTAAGGAATACAAATATCAAGACCATACAAAAATTTATTGGCAAGCTTCAAAATTTAGAGACTTCGGATGTAAAATACACTATGCATGGTGCGTGAATTGCCAATAGAGATTAACAAGCTTGCCAAGCTGTGTCATCTAATAGCTTATTCCTTTCATAGGAAAACTCATGGAGTGAAATTAAAAGAAGGGATTGGGCGTTTAACGGCTCTACAAAAGCTAGCGATTGTTGATACAACTGATGGGGATGGCATTATCAAAAAATTAAAGAATATGAAGCAAATGAGGAGATTGGTCATTATAAATCTAAGTGGGGACAGTGCAAAACTATTGTGCAGTGCAATTGAATGCATGAACAATCTTTGTTCACTGAATATTGAAGCATCAGAAGCAAATGAAGTTCTTGATTTGCAATCATTAAGTAATCCTCCTCATTACTTGCAGCATCCTTACCTGGATGGACGTTTAGAAAGTTTGTTAGGGTGGATTCCCAAACTTAAAAATCTAGTGAAGTTGTGCTTACATTGGTCAGGACTAACAGAAGATTCAATGTTCATTCTCAAAGAATTGTCAGAATTAGTAGTTCTCTCATTTGTCAAATCATATGAAGGTGATGAAGTCCATTTTAAAACTGGATGGTTTAAAAAGATGAAGCTATTGAGCTTACGAAGCTCGCAAGGATTGAGGACCTTAAAAATAGATAAAGGAGCACCACCTTCCCTTGAAGAGCTGGCGTTGGGACAATGCCCTCAAATGGTAGAGGTGCCCACTGACTTCCAGTATATGAAAACTCTCACTCAAATTTGGCTTGTAGAAATGCCAGTTGAATTTATAAATAATATGAAAGGGGAAAGCTATGGTATATTCGAGCACATACCTCAGGTGACGTATACTGTGAATGGGAAAGTTTTCAAACTTCACAATGATTGATTCCTTGAAGAATGAGTTTGGTGGTAAGTGGTGCAATACTTAATAATTATAGGCATCCATTAATTATTGTGTTCTACTTTAGAATTAAAACAATTTATTTTTTTCTTAAATTTTTTATTATTAAAAAAGAAATGATTAATAAATATTGAGATATTTATAATAAAAATTAAATAAAGAAGATTCACAATAATGTTGTATATATACTTGGTTTGGTTATGATGTTAGAGTTTAAATAATAATATTTATAAAAATATAATTAGATTATAATCTAAAAACCAATTTCAAATATGGCTATTTATTTATTTTAAAATGCATTAATTAATTATTTAAAGTAAATGAAAGTAAAATCTTTTGTTAAATAAATAAGCATGTCAACATTTTAGAGGGGCTACGACCACTGTCCAATTAATCCCTTCTCAGGTTGAAATTAGAGAAATATATTCTCCTAAATAAACATAAGGCACTCTCTTAAAATTATTTGAGAAAGATTTAATCTTGAATAATGCGTAAGCTAATTGAAAATAATTTTATTATAAAAAAAATTATGTATTGTAGTTTAATAACTTATATAGATCTATTATTGTATATGCAGAATGACTATTTGATAAATTATCAAGTAAAATCATACTAAAAAATAAGAAAATATAACAAGGAAGATATGAAATCAATGAAATCAAGTGCATTTAAAATAACTTCATTTTATTATCTATCAAATAGTTACTCTACATAAATAACATTAAGATCACATATGAATTAATTGTACTATCATCATTTTATTAATAAAAATATAATGAGATGACTTAATTAAAACTTTTCAAAAAATTAAAAAATAACATTATTTAAATTGAGAACAAAAATGTCAAATTAAAATTTTTATAATATTAAAAGGAACAAAACTATATTTAAACCTTGTTTCGTAGTATCTATGATATTGATAGACGCAATAAGATTTGTTTTTTGTTATTGGTGTGACTTACGTAACTAGAGATAAGATAAGAAAGGTAAATTGGTTTGCGCTATTATCATGTTCCAGAAACGTGTTAATAAAAAATGTAGCCAAGGTAACGTAATTAACCACTTTGCGAAAGAATAGAAGAAATATATTATGTCACTATCAAACAAGTAGTGGGACTAGTCTTCTAACAAAATGACAAAGAAGATTGTTACAACTATTGAAACCCCAATAATTAGGTTAGTCTAAAACGTTAAGTACATTAGATTCTTTTTCTAAGCCCTCCCAATAAATATTGTCACGTTCTAATTCGCAACACGTGACTGACATAGGAAACAACTGATAAAGATAACATCCTAGTTACCAACCTACAAGGTCAACTTTATGCAAATCTTGAAACAAGGACAACCCTAGGAAAAAAATATAACCTAAAGAAATTTCGGCGAAACTTGAAGCCTAACGTTTCCCAAATACAAACATACAATCAGATGGACAAACCCACTACACAGCACAACCAAGCCTCCGAGGCCAAAACAGGGATACTTATATCAATATACATACGCCTGCAATAAAAAGTACTATACTCTAATTTGACTCAATACTACACAATATCCTAATCCAACTATCTATGCACTTCAAAGGTTGCTCCATTATTCCTTCTAAAAACCTGCAAGAAGACTAAAAGATGAACAAAATAAAAGGAGTGAGTCAAGCCGACTCAGTGAGCAAAAATAAATACTTACTAAGATATATCATGCTTTCCAAAGAAAGCATATTACATATTACATTGGGAAAACAATATAAGCTTAAATACACTATATTAGCGAAACATGGAAACTCAAATTTTTATAATCAAGAGAATTCAAAATCTAAAAGCCATGAATCGTCTCAAGTACAAAGTCTAAGCCTTCATTGTACCTAATAATAGTTTATTAAAATAAATTTAGCATTCAAACCAAACGATACTAGGACCTATAAGAACCTATGAGAGAACCCAACTATCCATCTCCAGAACACACTCAACCAGAGAGGAAGTCTAAGCTCTCACCTTTGGGACCCACTCAACTGAAGGGAACTCCTGGGACACACTCAACCAGAAGGAAAGTCCTTTGGGACACTCTCAACCAGGTAGCCAAGGAACAACGATTCTACACATAGCCTCCAGGACATACTCAACCGAAGGGAGTGGAGAAACCAAACCTCTACCAAGACACACTCAACTAACAGAGGCTACAACCTAGGTACTCCTAGTGATTTTATCCTAGATCTAACATTGACCCCAGCAGAACTAACTCCACAATTTTGAACCCTAAATTTTTAGTATCACCAATACTTTCATGATATCACTTAAAATTGCTCTTCTAATTAATCCTAACACTTCCAAGATAAATTTTCTAATCATCTTCGTTTTCTTCAAGGAGCCCAAGAATTCAAACTTCACATATTCATTCTTTGAAATAATTTCGAACATAGTCCATTACCACAATACTAAGGTGAACTCTTCCATGTAACAGCTCAAATCCTCCTTCCATAAACTATAGTTTCATCCTTAAATTTACATAGTACGAAAAAACTATCAAATCTTATTATTCTGATGCCCCTAATCTGCCAGGGCCATGCCACTCAACTGTATTGTCTGCTTGCCAGTGTCAAAGCCATAGCCTCATGGATTTCTTTTATTGTAATGCCCATGTTCTACCATGGCCACGTCTCTCAATCATATTGTCCGCGTGCCAAGGTCAATGCCAAAGCCTCATGGATTTCTTCCGTGTCCCCAACCCCAAGTCAAGTCACAGGCATTGGTTTTGCATTCTTGGTAACCACTTGAGCTATACGGAAAACAAAACCTAAACTATTTAACTAGGGATTCCTCTACATTATAAAAATCTGGGCCATCTCTACTAGAGAAACTCAACCACAATATATGTAATGTCATTTCTAGTGAATCATAATATCTATAATGCTATCCTAGTAATCTAAAACTCACTGTCTACTACGGGCCTTCTAATCATCTCAAACTTACTAGCTACCATGGATCTCAACCTAAACTTTCGTCACTTAAATCATAAGCTCGTTCCACTTCTTAGCTACAATTCCATAATCACTCAAAATAATCATAACATTTTCAAACAATAAAATCATAATTAATACACTTGAAATAATTTCTGAATTTATAAAATTCCAGGCATCTAAAAGTAAGTAAATCCACTCTCCTTATTTATCATGAAAGCTTACCCAATTATCTATGAAGGCTTCAACCAACCAAACCAAATTGAAACTCCATTTCCTTAACCAAACCATGGATTATAAAAATTTAAAGATCCATTTGAAATTGGATAATAATGTATTTTGAAGATTCATAAACAACCCAATTAAGTCAACTAAGTAAAATATCATCCATGAACAAAACTTTCATAAAAGAAATGCAAAATTTTCAATCAAAGCACATCTCAAGCCCAAAAATGCAAATCCAGAGTTAGAGACAAAGCACCCATCCATCTTCCAAAAATTTCATCAAATCAACCTCTAAATAATTCGATCTTTTAAAGAAATAAAATGTTCTTATTTACTTACATAGTTTCAAATAAAACTTGTCACTTTCATTATATCAAATAATATATATTAGCGTTTCTTCACGATTCTAAATCACTTTCCATTCATAATCTTTAAATCAATTTCCATAACACTAATTACAGCATATCATTCCAAATGCCCAAGCACAACCATACACATTACTAACAAAGAAAGTAAGTTTAATCTAACTAGTATACCTAATTATTGCCCACTACATATATCACATGAACACATACAAATTTCTTCCTATAACAAAACCAAAACATCCATAAAAGAATAATTAATTTGAACTTCATCCCACCAATTACTCCCATCCAGCAAGCAAACAAAATACCACAATTCAGCAACACAATAATTTTCAAAATATGATAATAAACTCATATGAAAAATGGCCTCACAAAACCAATTAATACTTAAAGTCCAGATTCAACCTACTTCCATTTCAGATATTCATTAGGAATGCAAATAATGAAGACCTAAAATGACCTATTGAAACAAGATCAAAATTTCAAGTACAGAACAAGGTTACTCAGTAAAAAATTGTCACGCCCCAATTCTGAGTACGTGACCGGTATAGAAAACCACTAATAAGATGACCCCCTATAAGCCTTCAAATTTACAGATACATTTAACATGACATAACTCAAACTGTAACAAAAATGTAGATACAATAGACAGGTCCACCATGACACATAATACAAGCCTCCGTGGCCATAACACAAATAACCAATTTTGTGTTGCAACACAAAACATTATCATTAGTATTATGCAAGACCTATCACAGAAGACATTGCTATCACCTAATCCAACTGTCTGAGAGCTTCAAGGGATACTCCATTTGTCCTCCAGAGAAATTTATATGAATTTACAAATTGAACGTGGAAACCTACAAAAAAATTAACAGGGAAAAATAAAGGAATGAGTCATATAGACTCAGTGAGGAGGAAACCCATACTCAAAGGTACAAGTTTGAAAATAAATTAGATATATTTAGTATACGTAAGGGTATATGAAAGTATATTGAATCCCAAGTAAAGAAACCAAAATCACATCAATATTATATTTTACCAAAACATAAATCAACTGCAACTAACAAAGGAATTAAATTCAGTCACAGGTTAATATCCAAACATTAACAAGAGGAAATATTTCTGAAAAATAAATATGTTCAAACGGAATAAAAGCAAGTCCGAAAGGATGAATCCAGTGCCCCTTCACACGAAGAACTCTAACAGATACAGATATCACATAGCATATATTCATTTCTGGAGTAGAGCTCCTAGTTAGATACAAATAACAGATAACAGATATTCCAATCTGAAGCGAAGCTCACAGATGGTGATATTTCAAAACATAGTCCATGGACATCCAGATAAACTAGGTGCACATAGGGTTCCTCTATAGAAGTAGCAAAGAATTCACCAAAAACCACTTTATAATTTCATAACTCACATTATATTTTTTGCTGGAAATAACAAAATATCATAAAAGATTTAAAATAATGTCCATTCATATCATATAATTAATGAAGCCAGAATTTAATACTGAAGTACTTTATAGTTCACAAGAAATCATATATTAAGGGACCTTGTAACAATTCCTTACTTATACAAAACCAAACCAGTTTCCATTTACCTCTTTATAAGTAAAACAATAAAAGAACAACACATTCGAAGTTTAGAAATCAAGAGAACATCATTAAAGAACAATTTGGATTGGTTCCCATAGACAAAATAAGCATTATATATGTATATATATATATAGAAAATTCTTGTAACCAAAGGTAAAGAGTTTCCACTCTCCTTGTTAATTTGAACCTTAGAACTCATTACCACTGTTTTTGAGGACTCTAGCCACACCAAGCAAAAATCATAATTCGTCCTTCTCCCTTGGAGATTCATTTAAAGCCAAACACCTTAGGGAGAGTTCTTTGAAGAACTCAATTCCAACACCATAACCAAGAATTTGTGGTCAATACTACAAAAACTTATTTGAACCAAGAACTAGAGTTAAGCAACCTCTCTAAGTCATTTTATCAACACATTAAGATCACCTAATCAATACTCAAATTATCTAAGACCATAACTACCCTCTAATTTACCCATGTCCTATTTATTTATGTATTTCATTCGGTATTTAAAGCTAATACCAAGCACCAAAAGTATTGCTCTTCTTACCTATAGCTTAATTATTTTTTTTTTGTTAGATGTCTAAAACCAAATATTAGATTTTGAATTTTACCTTAGGAAGTCAATATTTGAGAAATCAGTAGTGCGTGGTAGAATGGGTATTACACCAGAAATCCCCAACACTACCAAAAATTTTCTTGAAGACAGCAACTTTCTCACGCCCAAATCAGAAATTTCACACATTCCAGTAGATGCATTTGTCTTCCAGCAATTGAAAACTACTCTGCTGCTTCAACCTAGGATCTTCAACGCATCTCAGTTGCTCCATTTTATGATTCCTAGACGTTGGTACCCTCCTCTTAGTTTCTCGCCTATACTGTGTTGCTGTTTTCCCCACAAAAATGCTATGCTCTGTTTTGGTAGTCTGTTCACATTTTTACTTCTACAAGAGAGTATGCTAGTTCGTTCTTAATAGAAAGAAAAAAAAAAGGTTATTGGCCAGTAGTTCTGGGGAAAAAATGAATAAACGTTGCTATTAGAGAGGAATTGGTTGATCTTCAGGGAAGAAGAAAATAGAGAGAACTAGAAGGGAGATAAGGCAAAAAGGGAACTCTCCAAAGTATCCTAGAGTTCTGCAAAAAACACGCTGATACATTGCCTCGAGATCATGACACCTAGCTATTGAAATTTCTAGAAAGAGATCACGTGAGGTTGTTGGAAAATGGGTTAAGTCTTAGATATTTTTGTTAGAAGATATAAAAACCAACTCAGGAAGTGCCACATATATTGTAAAAAAACGAATATAAAATTCCTAGAAGACCATGTACTTTTCTTGCTAAAATATCTAAGGGATCTCTAGGGAATATTCACAATATCAAGTAGGAAATTGTTACTAACTTCAATCGTTAACTTACAATTGCAACACATAGTTTCACCTTTACATAACTTCCCTTCAAATTGTCGCTATATATATATATATATATATATATATATATATATTTTCCCCATCATACAACCCAAATTTTGTAAAAATAAGAAATTACCTAGATGGTCATTACAAAAATCAAGAACCAAACAGCTTGAAATCTTAGCTAAAAACTCACAAACTTGAACCAAACTCATTTCATCAAATGGCACACCACTTTGATTTTCTCAACTACTTCCTATCTCTGGGCTTCTGTAACTCAGGCAGACTTTTGACGTAGCCCCATGTATATCTCTCTTGTTATTCCATGAAATGCTACTTCCACAACTTAATTACCTACAAGAAAAATAAATTGATTCAAACTTACAGCTACTGCAGCACTCAATTTCCATCAGATGGTAGAAATTGCAGTGAACATTGTGATTGACAAGTTGATCCCACTATTGACCGATGAAGTAACACTCCTGAGAGGTGTGTACGGCCAAATCGCTTCCATCAAAGATAAGCTAAAGCTAATAGAAGCTTACCTTAAAGATGCAGATGAGAAGGCGCCAGTAACCTGGTGAAAGAATGGGTGAAGCAAATGAGAGAAGTTGCTTATCACATAGAAGATGTCATCGATAAATACTTGTTCAAAGTGGCAAAGCGTCATCAAAAGCATGGACTTATTGGTGTTCTTAGTAAAACTGTTTATTTGCTCAGATCTATAATACCTTGCCATGAGATTGCATCTGAGATTGGTAACATTAGAGAATCAATAATGAGACTCAATCAAGGAAGAGAAACTTTTGAGTTCAATCCATCAACTCATGACATCATGATGGAGAGATTTCTATAAGGAATTATCTTTGATTGGGTGCCTATTTCATGGATGATGCTCAACTTGTGGGCATTGAGCATACCAAAAGTACTCACAAATTGGCTATTAAATGAAGAAAACAGGCACACAGCCATTTTTGTGGTGGGTGAAGGTGGCTTAGGTAAGGATATCATATATACCAAAGTATTTTTTTAGAGTAAATTACGTAAATCTCCTTTAAATTTGGTAATATAATATTTAATATATATTTTATTTATAAAATGATACTTAGTTGGTCCTTTTGAAAATGTGAAAATACTAACTTATTATTCTCTCTCATTTACATACCATTTGGCATTAAAAGTAAATTATGAGTATTTTAAAATCTTCATACGAATGTTCATCGAATGTCATTTTAAAATAAAAAAGACACTGAGTAATATATTATCAAATCTTAAGAGAAGTTAAGATAATTTACCCTATCTATTATTATTAAGTTGCCATTAATCATATTCAAATATGATACTATAATAATTATAAGAAAGGTTTACTCATGTTCAAGGGTTAATTGCACTACTCTTTTTACCTTATTTATTCATATTGATTTTTTCTTTCTCTTCTTATCTATTGAGTTAGCTCGTCTATAGGGTTTAATTGTATTATCTCAATTAATCGACCTTCACTGTTTAAATTTTGAATGAACACTTGTTACTCAAAATTTCATATATCTAAGGAGCTGTTTGTTTGGGCGTATCAGAAAATGTCTTTTTTCCTTCTCCTACAAAAAGAAGGACTTTTTTTAAGGAGAAGTTATTTTGTGTTTGGATGCAATAATTAAGAAGCGCTTTTAAAGAAGGGTGAACAATTTTGGATATGAAAGTTGTTCTCTCTTCTTATTTTTCTTCTTATCAGGAGAAGTTACGATTTTTAGCTTCTCTTTATAGGAGGTTTTCTCTATTTTCATTTACTTATCATTTTTCTATAAGTCCAAACAAACAGGTATATTTTTATCAGAATGCATTATTTTTTAAAAAGAAGTAACTTATTCTCAGAATAAGCCCAAACAAACAAAGCATAATATTATTTTTTAAAGGATAATTATTTTTTAGTACATATTTATTATTAGTTTTTTAATATTTTATCTATATTATTTATTTTTAAATAATAAAGTATTTAATTGCAACCATCAAACCAAAGCTATTAAAAACATATATAATATGTAAACACCAAATCTATATTATTATATATGCATACATGGATATTATTTAATTGATATTGTAAATACACGATTTTGTCTGGGTAAATTTGAAAAAATAAAAAAAAATTATTATTATTATTATTATGAAGAAAAGTTAGGAAAAATAATAATAAAGATAAAAATACAACAACAACAAAAAAATAATATATATATAATAATAATAATAATACTAATAAAATAAGAAAAGATGCCATATTTGACAAAAAAAAAAAGAATGGAAGATCTGAAAATGAAAAAAGAAAAAAACATATACAAAAAAAATTACAAAAAAAATATTACTAAAAACAACCCATAATCCCTAACCCATTTAACCCAATACCCTTAGCCCAAACTAGTTAACTTCACCCATAACCCGGACCGGTTAATTGCCCCTTGACTCAATTGGATCCCTCATTCATGTTCTTCTCTGTTCGCTCGGGTTGGTTCCCGTTTTGTAGCTGATCCCTCATCTCCTCGAATTTCTTCGTCATCCACCAGACTCATCCACGTTTGCGTTCTTCAGGAAGCTCCTTGGTTCTTCGTTAATCATCCAGCTCACCGTGCCACCTGAGGTTGCGTTAATCTCACGAAATCTTCTCCATCGGCCATTGAATGCGTTAGATGCTGTTCCAGAAGGAGATCTTCATCCAGAGCCGAATTTGGAGACTTTCAGGTCAGGTTATGATGTCTCTTCCTCAAAATATCTCAATTCTTTTGAAACCCCGGGAATTTGTGGACTTTTGGGGCATGTACACTTCTTCCAACCTCCAGCGCACCATTTGCTAGCAGAGGATAAGAAGGTAGGAATTTTCGGGTGAAATGAAGGGAAGTGTGCATCTAGATTCAGCTATAAATACCGGCAGAAGCTAAACAAAACCAGAGAGGAGGAGAGGAGGAGATCAAGGAAGAATAGAAGAATAGTGGATCAGAATAGCTTCAACGCAAGTCAGAGAGAAAAGCTAACGAGAAACTTGGTAGAGGCAAGCGATTCTGTTTTAAAGTTGGGTATGCTGCTAATTTTGGTTCAATAGAGTAAAATTCATTTCATACGCCATGTACCTATTAAGATGGGGATCAATAGTTGTTTACGGGTGGGTGCCTTTGATGGTGAACTAACATATTATCCCTGCCTTTACTAGATGTTCTTTACTGGATGGTTTTGTTAAATCTGAAATTACACTTAGCCTTGTTTGTGAATGAAATTACGCTTAGCCTTGTTAACTGGATGGTGATTGTTGAATTAGTTCCGTAGCATTATCATTCTAGCGTTGTCATAGTGGAGTATGCCCTGTTCTTCCTTAGAGTTCATCCATAATCTGCTTAAATTACCATGAATATCTTTTTGTGACATTCCAACTCATATGAGTGGCTTGGTTTGTGGGGCTAATTTACGTTCACATGTTCAACTTGTTTTGGTGAAGTTAGTTTATCATCTTACCAGGAGAAACTATCATGTTTACATTGTTGCTAGGCAATGGCAGAATGACTCATCCCCTATAGCTTACCTTGGGGTAATAACTTAAATTTTGGTGATATTTCTATAATACGTCTGCTTGCTGGAAGAATGGTTCTGGTATGCACTGGTTTACTTTGAAGGAGATCCCTTTGTCACTTGAGTAATATTTGTTTTTCTTTTGAAAAGATAATGCTGCTATTCTGTGATGGTTTGCTTATTAGGATTCACTCTAGAAGCTTATCGGGTTGGTTTTAGGTAAAATGGATGCTGGATTATCATAATTAGACATATTTCCCTAGGGATTGATTTAAGGTATTATATGTAGGGCCAGCTGGTTAATCCTACCCAGCAAGAGTAATTTTAACAGTATAATTCAACCTACTAGGGCCAAACCTTAATGATGAATTATGTTTGGTGCATCCGATAATAGTAGGAACCATACTCAGACTGATTTGTAATTAAGGTAATTGAGCTGATTAATGATGTGCATGAAACAAAGTAGGATTGTATGCCTAAGTAGCTCTTGAGGGATTATCACCATAAGCCATTCTTGCTTAAAATTAATTCTGAATTTACCAGGAAATAACTTTGCTTAAATATAATGCAAAATTAATATCAGTAACTCAGCTAGAAATTGACTCTGGAGTAACATACTGCATTTAATCTTAAGGGTAATACAGGGTATGATGCTCAATTTGCTCTGGTGAAATTAATCTTGATTGGTTTATGATAGTGCATATTGAAAACCACTAAGCAGTAGGAATTCTGTTGTGTGGAAAACCACTTTATTAACTTTGTTTTTTAAATGATAATCTGCTATGGTAACTCAATTATATTTGGGACTTTAGTGAGGCAATATTTTCTGCTTTCAGACATTTCTTACTCATTATAATTGGCTTGGGAGTGAATCTGTCTTGGGGTTGTGTTACGTTTATTGTTAAACATGTTCAGTTAGTTCATCATTTAGCTAAATTAGGAAGTGATTTCTGCTTGGTTAAATAGTTTGTTAATAAAGACCACTTGTTAATCTGAAGTGTTAGAGGCCAGAATAATTGTCTCATTAAGGTTGGATGGTTATGTACTGTTGTACTTTCTGTGTTTTACTCCCAGAGGTAAAATCAACGTGTTTTGGTTTAGTTTACTCTAGTTAATTGTAATTTATGTTTGGTTTTGCATTACAGTTCAACTGTTTGTTTCGTTTTGAGGTATTTAATGGATTTTAGGTTTACCAATTGTTGCCTTGGCTATTTTAGGAATTGTGGAATTAGTAATTTTAATATTCTGGGAGTCTGGAGCATAGTCTTATGTTAAGATTGCTTCTGATTAAGTTAATCGTGGTTAAGATGGGTTTGCTTTGGGGATGATAGTTTTGCCATTTTGCCAAGCTAATTCTGATGGTATTGCAATTAGTATGTCTGCTGTATGCTTGAGAAGGGTTCTAGTGTGTTCTGGTTTGTTTTGAAAAGATAATTCTGCTGTTATGTGATGTACTGTTATGTGATGTGTGCTGATAGCATATTTGGTTAATTTTTGGTAAAAAAGGGTTTTGAATTATCCTACTGAACTCTATTTTTAGGAAATTCATCGTAAGTTGTCATGTACAATGCTAGATTTGCCTAACAGTGTTAATTCGAGCAGCATAATTCAACTTGCAAAAGAAAAACTTTAATTATGAATTAGCCTCTGATACAAAGTGTTCCATATCCAAATTGGGAAGGCATTCGGAAAATGAGCGTACAAAAAATAATAGAAAATCAGTTAAAATTTTGAAAGGGATTCAATGTCTCAAAATCCATTTTAATAAAATCGTAAGGATCAGACTTTTAACTTGTAGGAGAAGTTAGAGGATGAGCTTTATATTAGAACATCACAAGTTAGACCCCGATGGTCTCGCAAATACTTAAAAAAATGTGCTTCCATTTCCCCCATACGTTTAGGAAAAATATTTTGGTATAACATTTTAATAAATTACATTCTTACCTCATCTTTTATAAATTTCATTTTTGGGTCCCTTATATGTCAGGAATTACGTTTTGGGTCTTAAAATGCCATAAATTGAGTTTTGACTCCATCACCTTCAAACTTACATTTTAGCCCCTAAATGTTAGAAATCACGTTTTCAACCTTATATTTTTTAGAAGTACACTTTGATATCCAAATTTATGAAAAAGTCAATCTAAGAAATAAACCACCAACTTTCCTTTTTTAGTGGTAATTCCAAGGGTCACCATCCTTTTCAACATTATATGGAGAATTATTCTCCTATAATGGTTAGGCTATACGTGGAAATTTATTTTCCCTATAGATCTAATTCTTCTTAAACAATATGTGGAAAATTATTTTCTCATATTGTCTTGAGCCTTATATGAAGATTAAGTCTTCTATATCGTCTCATTTCATCCCTAGGCTGTGGGTGGAGGTTCATCCTCCCACACTGTCCTAACCATATAAAGATTGTGGGTGGAAATTTATTCTTCTACATTATCTTACCAAACTAAAATACTATCTGTATTAGGGTTGAGAT
>JASKGM010074830.1:0-15497 GCA_034509205.1 Ceratonia siliqua
AGCACTAGGATATTGTTGTAAAGAAAAAAAAAAGACTGAACTTTGAGGAAGAACACAATGGTTATGTTTAACTTATGTGCTTCATTTCATTTTGGAATTTGGAGATAACGTTCAGGCCCCAAACAATTGCATCATCACAGCATATTTATGAAATCCAGCCATAAACTTATGCGCTTTATTTCATTTTTCCAAAAGCCCTTCATTCTGTGATGCACCTTTCTCTCTCTCTCTCCCCCTTGTTTTTAATCTTATGGTTATGTGGGCTTGATCTAGGGCTGGTAATTTTCATGGGTATTTATAGAGGTTATCATAGGACAAGTATATCTACCACAGTACTATAGGTTTGAGTTTAGTCAACCAATGAGTTCTATTAGACCGTGTTTAGCCAAAATGATAACTACATCATTCTAAAGATTTTTCTTTCTTGGCCATTAGCTTTCTAAAGCCTTAAAACCAATAAAAAAAGAAAAAAAAAAGGAACTTTATACTACTAAGTTTCAATTGAAAATGAAAACTAGAGTATCCAAATGGTGAGGACTTGATTTTTTTTCCAATTATTGAAGGGGACAACAACACTGATACGTGTTTGTAGAACTAAAATAATATTTTTGAAACCTTCAGTCAGATGCTTTCCCTCTATAATTAACCATCATCATTCTTCATCTTTATTATTCATTGCAAACTAGGGGTAAGAAGCAGGGCTAGTTGCTAGTGTCTCTATTCTACTACTATCAGCCACTATATGACAGTTTTGGTCTCTCTGCAATGTGGACACTATAGAACTAGAATCCCAACGGATAACAACACAAAGGAATGGAAGGGGATAAATTCCAAAACAGAGAATACTATAGTCCCAAAACAGAGCATAATAGAAAGAAGCAAGAGACCCCAAATCTCATAGCAATCACCCAGTGATTTTCCTCAAATTCATAAGAGAAATCCCCAAATTCAGACCCAAATCACCCATTGAAGAAGGAAAGAGGAGATTACCTATGGAGACTGGACGGCGGCAATGAGAAAGCAAGTTGACGGGGAAGAAAATGGCTTCTTTGGTTTTGGTGGGGACAAGATGGCGCGGCGAGAAAACAAGTCGATGGAGAAGGGAGATAAGAGATGTTGGGGAACTGAAGACTGGTGACATTGCAAACACTGTGACTTGGACATTGAGGCAGTCTTGGAAATGAGTAATGGGTTGGATACCTGAGACTAATGTAGAGGCCACTAGTCCAGGCTTGGCTTGGACAGTGTCCAGGCCTAGCCTAATAAATTTCCTTATAATAAGCTTAGGCTTGAGTTATTAAAATGGGCTTGTAGTATTATTTAGTTGGATATGAGTACTTAAGTAAATAGGTTGGGCCAGGTATATCCATGGATATACCTGGCCCATGATCACCTCTATTTGTGTGGACTTATAGACATAATCTACAATATGATTCTTGTTTTATAATTTGTTCAAAAAATTTATTTTATCACATAAATTTAATTATTTGGGAGAGTAGAAAAAGTTAACCTAGTTATTAATTCATTATCTACTCAAAATGTGATAATATGTTATATTGGAATATTTTGAATAATATTCAAAAACTGTTAAGGTATATTGTCATACTCATTCTCAGTCAGGTTATAAGTGGAATTTTAGAACATTTTTGGACGAATTTTGGTCCTCAAGTGAGAAGGAGAACTACCAACTTTTATAATGGCTCGGGTGTAATACATTTTTCACACCCAATCCTAAGAGTTTTGGTTAAAGGAGAGGACCTATGCTAAGGAAAAAAATTTTCTTTTTCAAAAATGATTTGCCCCCTTAAAATTTTTTAGAAATTAAATATAGCTCCCTCAATATAGTTATCTTCAAATCAGTCCATAAATTTGTCATTAAGTACATTATTTTTTGCATAAAAAGAAAACAAAAAAATATCTGCTGTGATGGTGTGATTTAAGTGGCTTTTTCCCTATAAATCTATATTATTTCATAAAATTACCATTAAGTGTATATTATTTCAGACTTTTTCCTCATAAATCTACATAATCCAACAATGTGATCTTATTTGAGTGGCTTTATTTATGCAAAGTTTCAAACTTTATCCACATAAATCAATAGAAGCTAACAGTTTAATTAATGAATCATCTACTTAACTTTTTGTTTTAATATTTATGCATATTTTTTAGAGTAAAGTTTACGTAAATAGTATTAGACATCTTCATTAATAATTGAAAATTTTTATATTGTGAGTTTTATATATTGAATGGTTTTTATTATTGAGTTTTTTGATTATCTATATATTTCTCTTAATTCGTTGTGATTTTTGAATACATTAAATCTTGATAAATCCTTGTGATATTCAAATTAGTTTGTGAATGTTTTAACCATCAATTATTCATGCTTAATCTTTAGTGATTAATTTCCGTATGGTATTTTAGGTTCTTACTTCTTATCATGGCAACCCCATATTTGTTTAACTTTTGCAAATAATAATATGATAATTTTTAAGGGATCTTTTATTTCTTTTCTATTTTTCTTGTCATTCTCGTTTGTGTTTGTTTAATATACCAAGCTAACTTAGTAACTTATATGGATTCAATTTGGAATAGAATTAATACTGTAATGATCTATTATTAAATGGACATCACCAACTTAGTAACTTATAGTTAATAGTTTCATGTAACGAATCCTGAATTTGAGATTAAGACCCATTTGTTTATAAGGCCTCGTTCAGTGCACCGTATAAGAGAGCATTGGATAGTATAAGCTAAAACAATCCAGTCTTATACAATGTTTGGTGTGCACAAAAGATTGTATTAGCTTTATATGGTTACAACTTTTTATACAATCATAACCGTATAAGAAAATATGGGACAGGGGAGTAGGATGACACTATACGGTAATCACCGTATAACACTGTACTATTAGTACCACCACCACTGCTGCCACCGCCACCGCCACTGCCACCCCTATCAACAGCACTGCTACCGCCGCCACCGCCACTACTACCCCCGTCACACCACTAATGTTATATAATCCTACATATTATACGTTGTTGCAACAAACACATGATAGGATTATATTATTCAATCTATTGTGTTATACATTGTCACAGCAAACACATAATAGTATAAAAGCTTATCAGGTGGATAGCTTATACAATACTATCTAGTGTCTTATCGTATGTGGTGCAGTGAACGAAGCCTAATTATTTGAATTATCTTTAAATCATTTTCAGGTAATCAGGTTATTTTGGAAGTGATAAGTTTATCTTGAAATAATATAATGGTGAAGAGTAGTGGTGGATCTTAGTTCAAACAGAGGGAAGTGACCGCCCCTCAATAATCTTGTTCATGATCCGCTACTACTTGATTGAGGTAAGTTTTTCTCTATGATTTCACTGGGAGTCAGTAGTCCCTAAAATCTTATTTCCCCTTATATTTTGAATGTGAGATAGTGTATTTTAAGATTTGAGCATTCTTCTTGATTTGGGACTGATTTGTTAGAGCAAAATGGCTTAAGGTAATTAAGCTTCTCTTTGTATTCTCACCCTCGAGAAATAATTAGTTAGTAAATTTCTAAGTTTTCACTGAGCCCTAGGCTCCCACAAGTCTCAAACTTGTGACATGGTTCTTAAATAAGTTGTTAACTTACATTTTAGTAGTATGAGGCATGTCCTTAGAGGCCTATTTTCTCTTGTTCAGTTGAGGAGGCCTATTTTCTCTTGTTCAGTTGAGGAGGCCATCCTTTGTAATTCTCAAGAGTTTGTACTCTTTGTGCCAAATTGGCACAAAGTTGTAAATAGGACTTTCTAGCTCTAACTCCATGTTATATGTTTGATTTTCCTTTGCCCACGTTAATATATCATTGTATGGTTAAATATAGCATTGCAGTAAAGAGGTGTGATGGGTCGTATAACACGACTTATTTGAAATGTAAAAGTGTAGGGTTATTGTTAGCATTGGCTAGTTGGTACTTAAACATGCACCCATAATTGGTCATTCAAATACTTGTGATATGACTTTTTTAAAGGTAAGAGAGGGGATGGTACCTAATGAATGTGTGAGAACCGTGAAAATTGATGTGGAAAAGTGACAGTTTCGGCTAGGTGTCAATCCATTCGTCCCTTGAGTGTTGTGAGAGGCATTATTGATAAGGAGATTTTAAGGTGAGGAGTGTGTGACAGCTAGAATTGGTTTTAGGTGACTTAGTTTTGACATTACGTCTTTTTGTGTATAAGGAGGGGCTGAATGGGAGAGTTTTTTTTGGTGAAAAAGGGAACTTTTTAATGGAAAAGGTGTGATGGATGGTGATAGATCACCATCACGTGATATGCTACAAAGGTCTCAACATGTAACTTGTGGGCCAGGCATGACAATGCATGAGATGTGAATTATGGAGTTGTATAAGTGGAAGTTCATACGTGGAAAAGGGCAATACATGCAAGCATCGTGCATTCATAAGTAGTTCGAGCCTTTCTCTTCTATTCAGTTCGTAGCAATCATCGAGTCCTTATCTTTTAGTCAGTTATGTTTATCTTTTACTAGTTGTTACCAACAGTTAGTTCCGAGTTGCAAGGTCATGAACCACGTAGGAACTATTGTATATGAAAATGTCAGATTGTAGTAATGAAGTTAATAAATATTTCCATCAAATATTTGGTTTATTCTCACCAAAAGAGGTTTTTGTCTTTGCCATATAAAGAACTCTGATTGGGACCTAACATTGGTATTAGAGCCTGTCTTTCTGTGGTGACTAATAAGGCATGAATTGAACACTTAGAGGCTGGATTAGAATGACTGCAAGGAGGGTTGGAAAGAATGGAGCAAGGGGTTGCAGACAAGCTTCACCAACTGGAAAACACCATCAAGTAAATCTCTGAGACACTATTTTTTATTACGGGAGATTCTAACCATGAAACTAATAGATGAGAAAGACACTCTCATGTCAACCGAGAAGTCCAGCATGAAGAACCAGATGGAGGGTGACCCATATACTCATCAAAGATGGCTAAATTGGAATTTCCTAGGTTTATTAGGGAAGATTCGACAGAATGGCTAAACAAGGTTGAGTAGTTTTTTCAATACCAAAATATCACTGAAGCCTAGAAGTTAGTTGGCATCTTTTCACCTTAAATGAGAGGCCAATCAATGGTGGCAGTGGCTGAGTAAAATGTACTGGGAGGAAGGAAAACGGTTACCTAGACTACTTTTGAAGAAGATATGTGGGTTCACTTCGGACCACCGAAATGTGAGGACTTCGATGAGGCATTATCACAAGTCAAGTAAGGGAGTTCATTGAGAGACTACCAGAAGGAGTTTGAGAAGCTAGGGAATAGAGTTCATGGTTGGACACAAAAGCTGTGGTTGGAACTTTCATAGGGGAACTTAAGCTGGAGATTGCCGAAGGCATTCGAATGTTCAAGCCAAAGACAATAAAGAAGATCATCAGCCTAGCACGTATCTAAGATGATCAACTTAGCCATCAACGGAGAACCCTACTGCCAATACCACTCAATTGTCCTCAATAGGAGTAAGAAGCAACCAATAAACCCTCACCAACGTCCCATTTAAACATTTGACATGGGATGAAATGCAAAAGAGGATAGCACATGGTCTTTACTTCAATGGTGATGCTAAGTTTACCATAGATCATAGGTGTAAGGTGCCACAACTGCTACTGCTAGAAGGAGACCACGATACTAGAAATTTAAATGATATGGGGGAACACAAAACTGAAGAGAGTGACTTAGCTCCTAAAGCCGAATAGCCACAAATTGAACCAGAAATTTCATTACATGCATTGACTTGATGGATTACTCCCAAAACCATGCGAATCAAAGCACATATCAAACACCTAGAGGTAGTGATACTCATTAACAACGGTTCCACCCATAATTTTATCAGCGAGAAAGTTGCTAACTTGCTCCAGTTATCGCTAATCCCCACAAAACCATTCAAGGTATGCATGGCCAATGGACAACCAATGTAGTGCTGAGGGCAATTTAAGCAAGTGCACATTGTGCTTCAGGGTATTCCTTTTTTTCTGACTCTTTACTCTTTACCTTTGACTAGTTTGGACTTGGTATTAGGAATTCAATGGCTGAAGCAGTTAGGACCGATGACATGTAACTGGAAGGATTTAACAATGGAATTTCTATGAAACAATTAGCAGCAACAATTACAAGGAGCAAATAGTTCAATCATACAAACAGTATCCCTAAAAACTTGTGCTAAGGAACTCAGATATGGAAGCTCACTGTTTGCACTATAAGTACATTCACTAGAAGGAGAATCATGATAAGGAGTTCATGTAGAGATGCAAAGGGTCATAGACACGTATACAGATATTCTTGAAGAGCCCGAACAATTGCCACTAACCAGAGAGGTGGACTATTACATTAAGATAAAAAAGGATATTGAATCAGTAAATGTTAGACCATACAGGTATGCCTATTTTTAAAAAGCTAAAATTGAAAAACAAGTTCATGATAAGTTAGAATTGGGGCTTATAAAGCCAAGTACTAGCCCATTTTCATCTCCTGTTTTACTTGTAAAAAAGAAGAATGGTACATGGCGCTTTTGCACTAACTATCGAGCCTTTAATGTCATTATTATTAACAATCGATTTCACATTCCCACAGTAGATGACATGTTAAATGAACTATATAAGGTAACTTGTTTTACGAAGCTAGATTTAAGAGTTAAGTATCATCAATGGTCATTATGAATATTTAGTCATGCCATTTGCATTGTGTAATGCACCATCTACTTTTCAAGCCATAGTGAATTCCATATTTCGACCTTATCTTCATAAATTTATATTGGTTTTTATTAATGATATTTTAATTTATAGCTCTAATTAGAACATGCATCTTGAACATGTCAAACAAGCTTTTGAAATTTTAAGGCATCACAAATTCTTTATTAAAATGAGTAAATGTGCATTTGGTCTACAAGAAATAGAATATTTGGGTTACATTGTTACGGCCCAGGGAATGAGAGTATATCAAGGCAAAATTAAAGCAATGCTTAATTGGCCCAAACCTACTAATATCTCATAATTGCATGGATTTTTAGGCATTACAGGTTATTACCTCAAATTTGTTCGTAATTATGAGATATTGGTAAGACCACTTACTAATTTGTTAAAGAATGGTCAATTTGGGTGGTCAGATGAAGCAAATGAGGCATTCAAAAACCTCAAACAGGCTATGACAACAACTCTCACTCTTGCTATGCCTAATTTCAGTGAACCTTTTGTTTTTGAAACAGATGCTTCAGGTGATTGAATTGGAGTGGTTTTAACTATATAAGGATGACCAATTACCTTCATGAGTCAAGAAGTTTCAATATTATCATGATCCATTTACGCCAAAGAGATGCTGGCCTTATTGGAAGCCATGCAAACATGGACTTGTTAAGTCAAAAGTTTTATATCCAAACCGATCAAAAAAGCCTCAAGTATATTTTGGAGCAAAGAATGGCCACACTGAAGCAACAAAAATGGGCCTCAAAGTTGTTGAGTTATGATTATGAGATACTTTATAAACCAGGCCAGGACAACTCTACAGTAGATGCATTATCACGTGTTCCGATGTCCCATTCTTCATGCAATCTCTGTTTCACAAGTTCAATTATGGGATGAAATGAAAGTTGAAATGGTGAGGCATCCTTACATTGAGCGAATTGGCAAGTTAGCTGAGGTAAACCCAGGAGAACCTTACAGGTGGCGTCATGGCCTCTTATACTCTTCAAGGAATTTCACAACACCCAGCTTGAAGGTCATTTGGGGGTTCTTAGAACATTCAAACGCATTGAACAATAGTTTTATTAGCCATATATGTATCGATCAGTCTAAGAATATGATGCCTCCTGTGATGTTTGCTAAAGAGCCAAAGTAGCAACGCTTGCACCAGCCGGTCTTCTTCAATCACTATCTATTCTGGGCAAGTATGGGGGGATATATATATGGACTTTATTGAAAAGCTTCCTCATTCTAGTGGAAAAGATACAATCCTTGTAGTAATGGATCGTCTCAGGAAATTGGCCCATTTCTTAGCGTTAACCCATTAATTTACAGCTAAGTTGGTCGCAGAAATTATGGAAAACGTTGCTAAACTCCATGGAACGCCTAGATCCATAGTAAGTGATCAAGACCTACTCTTCCTTCGTAACTTCTGGAAAGAGTTCTTTAAACTTTCTGGTACCCAGCTAAAGATGAATTCATCTTATCATCCATAAACTGATGGAAAGTTTGAAATTGTCAACCGTTATGTAGAGTAATACCTCTGCTGTTTATGTCACCAAAAGTGATGACAATGGAGCTCCCTTTTACCATGGGCTAAGTTTTGGTACAACACTACTTACCTTACTTCCTGTGGCATGATACCCTTTTAGACCTTATATGGACAACCACCTCCATCCATTCCTTAGTACCAGGTTGGCATCTCACCAGTAAATGAAATGAACCACAATCTCATGTCAAGAGATGCTCTACTATGCCAGCTTTAATGTAACTTGCATGTAACAAAATAAAATGAAGCAAGTGGCATATGACAAGTGTCGTGATATTGAGTTCAAGGAAGGTGACTTGGTATTCCTTAAACTTCAACTTTACAGGCAATGTTTAGTTTTTAAGTCAGCTTTCCAAAAGTTAGCTCACAATTTTTATAGGTATTTCCTTATAAAACAAAAGGTTGGTAGTGTAGCATATAAGCTCCAGTTGCCCGAAAGGTCTTAGGTTCACCCTGTATTCCATGTTTCATTGGTTAAAAAGAAGATAGGCTAAGCAGTTGCCAACACTGATGAGCTACCACCAATTATAGATGATGGTGAAATAGTAGTGGAACCAGAACACATCCTGGAAACGCACTGGCTTAAGTGAGGATCTAAGTTCTTTGTAGAATGTTTAGTTAAATGGCATAAGCTCCCATTGGAGGAGACCATGTGGGAAAGCACAGCAAGTTTAAAGAATCACTTCCCATTTCTTGACCTTGAGGAAAGATCCTAGTAAAAGAGGGGGTAATGATAATTCACCATCACGTGGCACACTACGAAGGTCTCAAGGTGTAACTTGTGGGCTAGGCATGACATTGCATGGGACATGAATTATGGGGTTGCATAAGTGGAAATTCATACATGGAAAATGGCAGTACAGGCAAGCATCATACATTCATGGGAAGTTTCGAGTCTTTATCTTATATTCAGTTTTGTAGCAGTCTTCGAGTCCTTATCTTTTAGTCAGTTATTTTTATCTTTTACCAGTTGTTACTAGCAATTAGTTCCGAGTTGTAGGGTTATGAACCACGTAGGAACTATTGTATATAAGAATGTCATGTTGCAGTAATGAAGTTAAGAAATATTTCCATCAAATACCTAGTTTATTCTCACCAAAAGAGAATTATGTCTTTGCCATATAAAGAACTTTGATTGAGACCTAACATATGGTTTAGGAAGTTTGAGGGCTGACTTGGGAGAATTTCTTTCCTTACTTAAGCTAAAAAAGGAAGGGCTTTGATAGAGGCAGAGAGAGGGGATTAACATGATAACTTCAGTTGACTTTTTTAAAAAGGTTTCCTAACTACTAAAGGAGAAAAAGGAAAGAAATAAAAGAGGAGTTAAGATGTTTGACTTGTGATCAAAGGGATGTTTGGAGATGTGTTTAAGGTTATGAATAGTGTCAAGGGATGTTTTTGGGAGTGCTTAGCCTTACTTGAGGGTAGTTTAAGGTATATAAGGTCTGTTAGAAAATATATATAAAATACCCAAGAAGAGGGGTTGAATTAGGTATTAAAAATTTTGAAAATTTTCAAGACAAGGAGATATAGAATCCTTTTAAAAAATATGGAACAACCTAGTTCATAAATTTAGTAAAAATCTCAGTTTAACTAAGATATAAAAACTATGTTCAAAACAGATTTTCAAACGATAAGACATAATATATGAAAGGTCAGGCAGTTAAGAAAACTTTAAAGATCAAGGGAAGAAAGAAAAACAACACTGCTATTTATAGTGGTTCAGGCCTATAAACAAGATCCTATATCTACTCCCCAAGCACAACGCTTGAGAGTTTTCACTAAAATGGGTAATCACTAATGTACATAACTAAACCTTAAGGCTTTATACAATCACCCATATTAACCTAACAAACACTAATTTTTTCTACTTAAGAACCCAACAAAACTTCTCATAATTGGGAGGCAAACACAACCTTTACAAACATTCTCTCCAAGGAAAGCAATCATAGTTTTTACAAACCCAACCTACTAGATTTTTCTTACAACTGTCTAGTAAACTCTCACAATAAAGAGCAAATGCTCACAAAGACCTTCACAAAAGAACTCTCTTAATAGAAGAGTAAATATGCCAAATATAGCTCAAGAAGAATAGTAGGAGAAGAAGAGTAAGAATTTCTTAGATCAAGTGTTGTCGCCTTGTTTTTCAATGCTTTGGAGGATGAACTTCTTATATTCTTAAAAGAGATCGACGTTAGAGAGCTTTTGAGTATGTGGAGAGGAGAGTCCAACATTCACTTTGTGATATAATTCTGATTTAGCAATTAATTTGTCTTTGAGTGAGCTTGGGCTAAACGAGCAGGATGATTATAGGATTCCGCTTGATGGTTCTAACCAAGTTTGACTTTTCTACACCTAATATATTCTGAAAAGATACTTTATGTTATAACGTGCGTCAACGTGCAAGCTACTTTTTCATATTGCTTTACCAACCGCATATAAAACACATGGCTCAAAAAAGCCTTTTGTACTTGCTTACTTGTTAGATAAAACAAAATCACATAAAAGGTGATATGATACTTTCACTAAAATAATTAATCTTTTCAAATACAAATAAAAGCTAATTTATCTTTTAACTGAAACAAGTGAACATCATCAAAATCAGAAACATGTTTTTACAAACCTGGGGGCAACAATCTCCCCCTTTTTTATGATGGCAATATTTTGTTAAAAGATATGGCATTTGAAATCATAAGCAATATATTAAGACAAGACAACATAAGATTAGAGTTAAGAGATAAACTCCTCCTGAAATAATGCATATTTTTTTCTCTTAACCATCTTTGGTACTAGACTGATCGTTTAGAACCTGTCTACAACATAGAAAGAATTCTTTCAGAATATATCATGATAAATTAATTTATTACAAATTAAATGAACATGGCATTCTTCTCCCCCTTTGACATCATCAAAAGAAATTGGGGTCAGCTATAGCTTTTGACTCAAGAGAACAATAGATCTTGCAACTGAGATGAAAAGATATAAATTAATTCACATAAGCTTAAGATCATAATAGTAGCAAAAAAGTTAAAAGATCTAGACATAGTTTATACAATAAATCAAAACATAACTGAGATGAAAATATGTATGCATTATGAAAGAGGATTCAAAAATTTTTCACAAAATCAAGTTGATCCAAAGAAATTATTTGACTATTTGAGCCTTTAATTAATTAGATTGAGACCTAGAGGCGTCTTCCTTTGTTCTCTTGTTGCTACTTGCCATTTTAGAGATTAGAGATGGGAGAATGAAAATATGTAGCAGAATTTTCAAAGAGCCGAGACTGCAAAAGACGAAGAGCAATAACAATCGAACAAAATGTGGCTGAAATGGTGAAAAACAATGACTAGAAACGACGGTAGTGGCAAAGAAAATCATGCTGGCACAGGCTTGAGGAAGACTACGGCCAAATGACAAAGTAAATGAGCTTAACGAGAGAGAGAATAGATGAAGTGTCGAAGGTACAGGGAGAGAGAGAATGGCTGGAGAGGTAGGACATAAAAAGGAAAAAAATTCATTAAGAAAATTTAAAAAAATTGGGAGAAAGAGAAATTAATAAAATAAGAGATGTTACTTTTATATCAATTAATGAAGACCTCACGTGAAAAGAGAAAGAAAGAAGGTACAACATGAAAGAGAAGAAATAACAAAAAGAAAATAAAGGATTGAGGTGTCTTAAAAAAAAAAAAAAAACATTGGGAAGCAAAATGATATTTCAGATATATACAGGTTTTTGTGTGCAGGAACATAATTTATGCAATATGAGAAAATCAACATTACGTGTACAAGTGAACAAGAGATAGGTGGGAAGCATAAACATTTAAAATTGTTTGAATCAAACCCAGATAATATAGTATCATTTTTCTTAGCACATTAAAAATTATTATAATAAATCAAAAGTCATTTTTAACTTTTTGAGCACGTTGATATTAAAAATATTATAATAATACAACATACCATTTTTAACATATTTTCAAGTATACATGAATACATGATTACATTGATCATAATATTAATTAAATTTATTCTAATCTTTTGAAACAGGTGTAAAATAAGTTCTCAAACTCATATTTTTTAGGAGTAAAATATAAAGAAAGTTATTTTCAAAAGAAATCAATCATATATGATCAAACATTCCAAGTTCCCTTCTAATAAAAAAAAAAATCTCTCTTCACTTAGGAGCTTTGTAAAAATATAAGCAAGTTAATCATTTGTTCCAACAAAATCAAGTATAATATCTTCTTTTTAAACATGATCTCTAAACAAATTATGTATAATTTCTATATGTTTTGTTCTTGAATATTGAATGGGATTTTTAGAAATATTTATAGCACTTGTATTGTCACATTTGATGGGAACATGATCATATTTTAGGTCATAGTCTTGAAGTTGCATTATAATCCAAAGGATTTGAGCACAATTACTACTCGCAGAAATATATTCAGCTTCAGCTATTGATAAGACTACTGAATTTTGTTTCCTACTATACCAATAGACTAAGCAATACCCTAAAAATTGACATGTACCACTCGTGTTTTTTCTATTAATTTTACATCCACCAAAATCCGCATCAAAGAAGTCATAAAGATCAAAATTATTTGCCTTAGGATACCACAATCAAATATTTTGGGTTCCAAGTAAATATCTAAAATTCTCTTCATGGCAATGAGATGAGATTCTTTAGGATTTACTTGAAACCTAGCACACAATCACACACTAAACATAATATATGGCCTACTTGCGGTAAGACAAAGTAAAGACCCTATCATACCTTTATAATATTTTTTTTCACATACCGGCTTGCCATGTTCATCCTTATCAAGCTTTATGATGAGCACATATATTGAAGTGCCTATTGCTTTAGCTTTTTTCATGCTAAATTTCTTGAGTAGTTCTTTGATGTACATGGCTTGATTGATGATGATACTATCCTTAGTTTGCTTGTCTTGCAATCTGAGAAAGAAAGTCATTGATAGGTGCAAAATTTTTCATGTTTTTATAGTGAATTCTCTTGCATTTAATTGCTTTGTTCTTGAATTTCTTATGTTCTTTGCTTTGTTTCATGTTTTGTAGGTTTTTTGAGGTGGAAATCAATTATGAGATGAAGTGATTGAAGTTAAGCAAGCTTTGACACATTTTGGAAGCAAGTTTAAGTGTAAAAGGGCTTAAAACGCTTATTTTCAAATCCAAGGCGCCCGAAAATGAAGAAAAAGTCCCTTGTACCTGAGAAGCTGGAGCCTAAGAGCCCACATGCCACAGCCTAGGTGCCCATGCGATATTTTTTTTCCAATTTTTCCCTAGGGTTGGGCGCCTAAGAGCCCACATACCAAAAGCTAGGTATCGACAAAAGGATGGATTCGACAAAGATTGATCCGCATGAAGATCTTTAAAGAGTTTTATCTTTCTCTTTTCCCTTCTTCCTTGTATTTTCTTATGTTCATAATGGATTTGGATTATATTTGTCATGATTTTCTGATCATGGTTGGCTAAATCCCTTAGTTGACGGTGAATTCAATGCCTTGAACACAACTTTGTGATTGAATCCATTGATTATGTTCCCCAACTCTTCTTGAATGATTGTTTATGTTCTTCTACTTGATATATTCATAAATATTGCTTGGTTTTGTTTGGAAGATATACTAAATGAGATAAGTAATCATCTAATGACAGAAAAAGAAAATCATTGACAAAGACACTTTTCACATCTATTTGATGAAGCTTAAAACTTTTAAAACATACAAATGTAAGCAACATTCTAATAAATTCAAATCTAGCTACTGGAGCAAAAGTTTCATCAAAATCAATACATTCTTATTGATTGAAACCTTGGGCAACTAACAATTGCCTTGTTTCTCACAACATTTCCATCTTCATCAAGCTTACTTCTAAACATCTGTGAACACCTAATTTTGTTCAGGGGTTTCTTAAAATTAACAATTTTTTCTCAAAAAAATAAAATAAAATAAAAAATAAAAGATAGAAAAATGAAAATTACAAACAAGACAAAAGATGTATGGAAATAATTAATAAATAAATAAATAATAAGAGAAGAGGGAAATGAAAGGAATATTATTAAAAAATTAATTAATTAAAATTAAAAATTAAAAAAATTAAAAGGCCTAAAATTATTTTTTGGCAGCCAAAAACATCCAGCCCAAGTCACAAACTTCTCAGCCCAACCCAATGCACAAACAAACAAACAAAAATATAAGAGGGAAGCCTAGAGGTCATTTTTGCTAGCCGACAAAAAATTTTGGTCTAGTCAAATAATACCTACCCGATCCAACCCACCCTCAACCCATCCAAAACCGATTCCAACCCGAAGCCTCGTAACCCGTACCCGCCTGACCTGGTTCCAAGCAATCCCTAAATTCCCAAAATTCTTTCCTCCCCGCGTCCCAATCACCCCTGTTATCCTACCGGTTCCTCTCATCTATGCCCCCTAATCCCTCCGCGCCCCTCCATTTCTGATCATCCAAAGGCACGAATTTCTGTAGTTTACTCCCTCTGAAGCGCGCCTTCCTTTCCCTCCCCACCTGATTTCCCCAACCCTAGAGCAATCTCCTCGACACCCTCTGTCACGCCACATTCGCTACCCAATCCTCCCTAATCACCAACAAATCTGCTTCTATCACCACCTCAAGAGGAAACCCTAGGTTTATTTCCCCTTTTCACTTCATCTAACACAGTGATTGAAGGGATTCGACTAAGAAGATGCGATGCAATTGGGGGGGTTCGATTGAAATGATTTTGATCCTTTTTCCACTATAAAAGGAATCAGGAGACAGAGAAGAAGGGACGAAGACACTCAAATGAGAAGAGCATCTGAGACAAAGAAAGAGTTGAAGAACACACTGAAAGCATTAGCAAGAGAGGAGATCAGATAGAGGGAAAGGGACGAATTCTTTTGGGAAGCCTCAATTGCAGAAGGTTACTGACGTAGTTGGGAGCATTGGAACAGTAAGAAGAAGAACAAAACCGAGATTGAATCTAGTGGATTTCTAAAATATATATATGTATATAAGAACCTTTTAGAAATCCACTAGATTCAATATATATATATATGTATATTTTGTTCTATTTATTTTTCTGGATGAAAAGGAATACTGTGACTCATTTTGTTTGTGGAGATTTAATTCTAGTTTAGCTCCAAGGTTAGGTTCACTGGTCACTCTGATTTAGTTGGGATTGTTGCTTCTTGATTGATCCCATGCTTTT
>JASKGM010074840.1:0-15495 GCA_034509205.1 Ceratonia siliqua
TATAGATAAGTAATTAGCCCATTCATTTTGATCGAATCAACATATTGTATGATCTGTTTCCATCTAAATAAACAATCGTACTTGTAAAAAGTGATGGAAGATAAATTTCCATAAATTAGTGTCATGAATTGAGGTTATTACCTGAGAAAGAAAGGGAAACATGGAACTGAGATACGATTGAAGCATAACATCAAGTTGGGAAGTAAGTTTCTCTCATACTTCAGCTCTAATTTCTTCCTGAACTTCATCTCTAACCTTGGCCTTAAACTCTTCAAGATCAACTCTAGCTTCCTCAAGTGTCTGCTGAACATCTTGTGCCTTCCCCCTCTTTGATGGAGGTTTCTTTCCATAACCCTTGCCTTGAAAATAGCCAGAATTACTACCAAGTACTTGCAATAACATGTCATTTGCAGTCAAGGGAGTATCACCTTCTGAAGGTTGTTGACTGACAAGGTCATGAAGCTCCCCCTTTATATAGTTGAACAAATTAGTTGGTAAAATGTTTAAGAGTATGGGAGATGATTAAATGACCAATAACTTATAACTAAAAACTTACATGAATTTCTTGTGACTTTGGGTCAGACCACATCACCTCTCCTTCTTTAGTCCTTTTAGTATGTTGTAGCATCCAAACTTGATCTACTGATGCCTTTTCTCCAGTAGTATGATCTCTCTAAGCAATTTATCAAGAGAGAGACACATAAGGTTGTAAACTATAATAATATTTTCATAACATGCAAATTAGGGTAAAGACAAGTAAAGAATAAGGGGATTATCATTGTCTCTTCAACTTCTGCAAAAGACTTCATACCGCAAGTATGCTTAATCACTAATTTTGCTCTATTTTGTCCAATTCTTTGACTTACACCCTGGGTGAAATATAAAGTTTAATGAAATAATATAGATTTAAACAAGATATTGATTGAATAATATACCAGTATCATACCTAAAATTTATCACTACCAAAATAAGTAATCAAATGCTTCCAATCTTCAATGTTGACATCCTCTGGTATATTTTGTAACCTTTCCTTGTCAGTTTGAAACTTCTTATATACATTATGCAATCAACATCTCCAGGATATATAAAGTCGTTGCATAGTGGATAAGGTAAATGCCTCCAACCACCATTCATTTCGACCTTCAAAGTTGAACTTGTCCTAAAAGAAACATTATTGATTAGCTTATGCAAGATATATAATGTAAGTTTAGAAGTTAACCCACAAATTTATTACCTTGACCTTTAACCACATTTTCTTACCAACTGCTCGTGACATTGCTTTCCAATTATTTTTTAGTTAAAGGAGTAGTCGTCCTTACCACCCAGCCATAGTAGTTGACGAGGTCCCTAGCATGTTCTTCAACTGCTCTAAGAATATCCTTAGGTATGTTGACGTTTATTTTTCCATTTTTTGTTTTCATGTCCACTTTGATGCACTTGTACTTGCCCTTTCCATTCTTACTTGTGCTGTACGAAGCTGTTAAGTATATCAAGTGAGAAATACATAAAACATGAAAATATTTCAATTTTGTTTGATAATATTGATGATACCTGCACTACTAGCTGCTCTAATATGAGGTTCTGTGTCAGCATCCAATGATAGTTGAGTTTGGTCAACATCCTCATCCTGGGGTTGTGTTATAAGTAAATTTGACATTGTGTCAACATTTGAGCCACCTCTTCGACCACCACCTCTTCCTTTACCACCGTTACCACCTCTACCACGTCCAGTCATATCCTATAGAATCATATGCAAGAATTTGATTATAATGGCAAACATTATCATAGTTTGGCCATAATAAGAAAACATAATTATTAATATAACAAAACACATAACATCAATCAATAAGTGAACATAATTATTTATATGAAAGTAGTTTAATAGATTGTTGATTATTACACTTGAATTAGTACAACAAATGCTAGGTAGTGGAGGAAGATTCATCAAATCGTATAGCATTATCTTGGCAAGTTTTCATTACTTCCCTCACTTGAAGGCTCATCCTCAAGAAAGTTCCCATCATCTTCCTCTATTCCATCCTCGTTTATTTCACTGTCATCAATCAATTCTCTTTCTCCAATTTTTTTGACAACTTGTTCTCTTTACAGGGTAATTGTTTCTAGTTGAACACCATCTCTATGCAATAATACCACAAGGTCACTAACTATTCCATTGATGGACTAGAATTCATTTTCAACCTCTACTTATTGGTCAGCATCATCTTCATTAATTAATAAATCATCTTCACTATCATTATGTGGTTCAGGCATATTATAAAGGTCATGAGGATTTGTCTTTATAACAACAGGCCAACCTTTGTCAATCATGTCTTCTACATAAAACACTTGTTATGATGGATAAGCTTACACAAAAGGCTCATTAGTGTTTAAAGAAGCATGGACGTTGACAGATTTGAATCCATATCTATCCACTCTATATCATTTTCCCAAGTGAGCCATGTCCCAACAATGACATTTGAAGAGGTAAACCTTTTCATTCCCCATATATGACAACTCTAAAATATCTTCTAGTACAGCATAGTACTCTTTCTCGGGATCATCATCATCACCCCTCATAAGAAGTTCGCTATTTTGGGTTTTCCATTGTTGAGCACGGTTCTTTGTATGAAATCTAAATTCATTCACCATAAAGGTTGCATAACAGTGTTCTATTTTCAAATGACCAACAGCTAAGCTCAATAACTCATCCTTGGCAAGTCCTTGAGAATGTAACTTTGAAACCTATAATAAACACACAAGAATAACTCTGCATTAATGAAAAACTCAATACTAACTTATTTTATCATACAATATTTTGTTCATCCAATGACACCTACATGTTCATGAAACTCTTTGTTATGCCTTTGTAGGACATTTGATGAGGAGTTTCTCTCGAGCTCCTCTTTGTGTTTCTTACAAGCATAGATTATATGTGAAATAGATTCATTGATATACTAATAAATCCATTCCCAATTTGAGGAAGGTAGCTCAAACGTACTCTATGAAAAGCCAAACCTCCTTACAATTTTGAACCACGTATATACAAGCTTGATCAAACACTTCATTGGAAAGGCTAATTGATTGGAATGCCCCCTTTCGTCGACCACTTTTTCTAAAAACTGATATACAAGAAGGTCTCACTTCTCCATCATCATTTCTACGAGCTCTATTAAACCTAGTTTGGATGTTATTCAAGTATCTTGAACAAAGTCTAAGGCATTCATCTGCAAGATACCCTTCTGCAATTGAGCCCTCTGGACGAGTCTTATTGCGGACGTATGATTTATGTGTACGCAAGTACCTATATACATATATTAAAATGAAAATAATCTACAAAATTATATAAAATGAAATACATAAAAATGGATTAAAGAGAAGCACCTTTCAATGGGGTACATCCATAGATATTGGACAGGTCCCGCAACCTTTGCTTCTCTTGACAAGTGAACTGGAAAATGAACCATGACTTCAAAGAAGGCATGAGGGAATACAGAATCTAATTTACATAAGGTTATCACATTTTCTCCTGAAGAAGTTCTAAGTCATGAACTGTCAAAGACTTTGAACATAAATTTCTAAAAAATTTGCTCAACTCTGTTATAGGCTCACATACTTCCTTAGGCAGTAATCCACATAAAGCAAGTAGGAGTATTCATTGCAACAATATGTGATGATAATGACATTTAAGTCCAAAAATCTTTTTCTCCTGGACATTGACACATCGTGAAATATTAGAGCAAAATGCATCTAAAACCTTTAATTTAGTCAAAAAGTTACAAACTCTCAACTTCTATTGTGAGGATAGTGCATAACACGTAGTTGGTATCAATATTTTGTTGCCTTGTTGTTGTGAATGTAAACTTTGTCTGATGCCTAGATCAATCAAATCATATTGACTCTTTAACGTGTCCTTTGTTTTTTCGACCATATTCATCACTGTTCCTAAAACATTATTAGAGACATTTTTCTCTATGTTCATGACATCAAGATTGTGTCACTGCATAAGAGTTCTCCAATAAGGTAGTTGGAAGAAAATAATTATTTTTCTCCAATTATAAGCCATCAAACCCATCCCATTTTTTGCTTCTGACCTTTCCCGAATATGATATCTCCCAAATTTTGTAATTGGACAAGTGCATCATCACCAGTTAACACATTGGGTGTATGTCTAGTTTATATTTTTCCATTAAATGCCCTTCTATTTCAACACCATGGATGATCAATTGGTAAGAAACGACGATGCCCCATATAACAAATTTTATTTTGTAAAGAAAGAGAGGAAAGCTCTTTGTGGCAACAAGGACATGGAAACTTTCCTTTGGTCACCCAACTAGATAAGTTCCCATAAGCAGGAAAATCATTGATTGTCCATAAAATAGCTACATACAACCTGAAATTTAATTGTGTGTGTGCATCATAAGTCTCCATCCTAACCTCCCATAATTCTCTTAATTCCTCAATCATTGGCTGTAAAAATACATCAATGTCATTTCCTAGGGATTTTGGACCTGGAATTAGAAGCGTCATAGTAAAGTATGGATGTTTCATACACATCCATGGGGGCAAATTATATGGTATGAGAACCATAGGGCAAATACTATGAGAAGAGCTCATATCCCCTTATGGCTGGAACCCATCACTTGCTAAACCCAACCTCACATTTATAAGATCAGTAGAAAATGATGAGTGTTGTTCATCAAATGATTTCTAAGCAAGAGAGTCTGCTGGATGTCTTAATACCCCATCATCAATGCGTCGATCCTTGTGCCTCCTCATATATTTAGCAGTTTTTTTGCCATGTACATCCTTTGAAGCCTTGGTTTTATAGGAAACTAGCGTAATACTTTGTGTGGCACTTTCTTGCCTTTATGCCTGCTTGATCTCCATCTAGACAATTTACACTTTGGACATGATTGTGCATTGGCATGTTCCCTCCAATATAAAATACAATCATTCTTGCATGCATCTATTTTTGTGTAATCAAGACCCAAATCCCAAATCAGCTTCTTAGCTTCATAGTAAGAATCAGGTACTAAGGCTCCACTAGGAAGAACTTCTTTAAAGAATTTCAACAACATATCCATAGATTTGTCACTCCATTTATTAAGACATTTTATGTGGAGTAACCTTACAATAAAGGAAAACCTTAACATCTTTTCACAATTTGGATAAAGATTTGTATCAACATCTTTCAATAAATTGTAAAAATTTCTTGCATCTAGATTTGGTTCTTCAATGAAATCATGATCATTCTACCCAGTATCCTTGTTCATAAAGCCACATGCATCATGTACCATTCTAATAATATCATCCTCAATAACATTATTGTCTTTCCTAGATTCATCAACATCAGGATACTAAGAAGTTGTCTTTGGAGGTTCCCCATGGAAATCCTAAGTCTTATAACTTCTCCAAAATCCTCTTTGAAAGAGATGCTTCCTTATTGTTGCTCGGTTATTATATGTCATGTTTCTACATATTTCACACAGGCACCGAATTCTATTATTCACCCCAGATTGATTACAAGCAAAGTCAAGAAAGTCATCTACTCCCCTTATATACCTTGGATTAACTCTATTCCTAATTTGTATCCAACCTTTATCAACCATGATTCCCTATAATTATACAAACAGTGAGATAGTTTCAACAACCATTATACATCAAAATGATATGCATACAATATTAGCATTTAACAGTATGGGATTTACTATGGCTCAGGCTAGAATACAAACAATAGGATACAATATGACTCTAAAAGTTGCTCATGTTATAATTATGTTATAAAACACTAGCTTGCTCTATTGCACTATTAAAAAAAATCTATAAAGTACTATTTAAAAATAATTTATAAAGAGAAAAAAATATATCTCTTTCTTATTTACAAGTTCTTGAATGCAAAGAGAAAAAGAAAGTAGCAGAAAATATATGAAAAATAGACAAACAACCTTTAAATTTAGATTAAAAGAAGACAAAAGGAACTCAAGATAAAAATAAGTGTACATCTATGCAACATATGGGGATTTATATGTCTTTTGAGTATTCAAGTTTCTTCTATGTATTAAGAGGCTAAACAGTAAGTAGTCAGGAGTTCATAAGTCATAATTGACCATTCAATGGCAAAAACATAAAAATCTCATAGCTAAAGACACAAAAGATAAGCCATCAAGTGACAATTGTATTTGTGATTGATCAGCCATTTGTTTCTCAACAAGCAATACAGTGCCCAGATAATAAGTAAATCAAAATTGAATATGATGTGATAGGTGTATTAATGATAACTAAAACCAAATTAAACATACCAAGTATACCAAATCATTTGCAGAAGAGGAAATTAACAGTTGAGTTTAAGCTCAATCAGAAGTAGGAACCTTATTCCAATTTTCAAATGTAATGCAAATTCTATTAATTAATTCCTGAGAAAAATTTGCAACTTCAAATTATTGTAACAGCAAAAGAAAAAAAAAATATTTTTAAGTTTTAAACCTGCGGGTAGTATCTACTATCTAGTAATTAAGGTTGCAAAATGTTAGTTTCACAAGTGCTTTGAGATTTAAGCCACACTATCAGATAGTTGTATTTTGGTCAATGATAAGGAATGAGATATTTGAGAAGCCTTATACTAAACTAGTAAGTTCTGTGAGCATCCATATATTGATTAATTTTCTCAAGTAAAAATGTTAATATAAACAATGAACTTCATCTCATTTGTTAGTTTAATAACCTAATTTATTTTGTCTATTTCCTTCTTGCACCATAATCACCCTACCTTAAACTCTATAATTTTATGAAGTTGTTTAATTTAATGAAACCCTAAGAAACATGAAGAATGAAAGTCTTTAGTTCCCTGGAAACACATGCAACAGCCTAATCTTCAACCCCTAATTTCCATTAAAAGACAGAACACAAGCTCAGCTTCTAAACCAATCCCACAATATCAACCATCACCTTGTTCCAGACCTTGTCCTAGATCCTTTAAATTTTAACACACATTTCATCTGTTATATAATAATATTCCATTCAAAGTAAATAAATCTAGGATGCTGATGGTAAAAATAGAACCCTTTGATTGCTTGTTTTGGTGCTTTTCTAGTGAAAACATGTGGTTTTAGGTCAATTTTCATGATTTTGTATGAACAAATGTGCTTAGAATGGCTTGAAAATTGGTCAGTTGAAGTAAAATGACCTGATAAGTTTAACTCATACATCACCATGAGCACCACCCTAGTTTGACCAAATTCCATCGTTTAGACCACTTTTCAATTGTTTTTAGATTTTTTGTTGCAATTTTCAGTGCCATTTTTGTCTAACTTTCATCCTATGTTGATCCCATATGTTTAAAAATTGTTGTAAGGGTATTGAAAGGTGGGAATAGGTCAAAACACAAATAACAAAGCCCCTATAAGGTAAGGGTAACTATGGCAGCCTTAGCTTGAACCCACCCACAGGCCACACCAATAACTTCACCAGAAGAAGAGGAACATGATGCTTAGGGTGTTAAGTGGTAGTCTCAAGCTACTAGACATATAAATAGACTTTATTAGTGCATTCAAAAATAAAGGAAATAGGAGTTTCCTAAGGCAAAGCTTCGACTCTTTTTTGGTGAGGGTGACCTTGTTGAAAAATAGTTTGGTGTGCCTTTTCCTATGGTGTCTATTATGTGCTAGCTAGAGGTTAAGTCTTGGTAATTTTGTTTGAGTAAGGCTAGTATGATATGGATTCAATGGATTTAGGAGTTTACAGCTAAAACTAGTTACTAGAAATGTTAAGCTATAGGATATGTGGATGGTTGGGTTATCAATCTCTTCTTTTAGCTCAAGCATGGAGTCAATCCCAAACCAGTTATCCTTGCAGGGCCATTCCCATCCCAAGTGATGGCCCGATTCGGCCTGGTCTGGTTATATAAGTAGAGATTGATATGGAGTTGACTAAAAATTAAAGACGCATTCTTCCATCTATTATATTATATGAGCATTTCAAATTAGGGACACTCCTCTGCTCTATTAACATGCAGAGCACATGCTTCACCTTGTTAGTTATCAATTTCTGAAAATGACACTCTCACAAAACCCTAAATTAGAAAAGCCATAAACCCTCAAATCAGAGAAGCCATAAACCCCCAAATCATAAAAGTCACAAACCCCCAAATCATAAAAGCCATAAACCCCCAAATAATAAAAGCCATAAACTCTCAAATCATAAAAGCCATAAACCCCCAAATCATAAAAGCCATAAACCCCCAAATCACAAAAGTCACAAACCCCCAAATTAGAAAAGCCATAAACCCCAAAATCAGAAGTACAAAACAAACGAAGAACAATTATAAGCTAACTGAGTTAGGATTTAGCATTTACTTGGCAAGAGAGTCAGCAATTGAATGCAAAGGAGAAAGAACCAGGTTCGTTGATGACTAGGTTGGAGCTTACTGCAGTATGGGGCAAAGATAGGTAGCTGGTTAAGCCATGGTAGTGAGCATGACAGCGGCGAAGGATGCTGGCTGGTTGCACTTGGCCAAGAGGAAGAAATGAGCAAAACGAAAAACTGAAGAGTTTGGTGAAAGCTATACGTGAGGGGTGAATGAAGATTTCTTTTTAACTTACCTTTTGTGACATACATATCTAAGTCGTCACAAAAAGCCCTTAGTATAGACATTTAGTGACGACAAATAACTGTCGTCACTGAAGGTTTATAAAACCTTGTTTTAGTGATGATCTAGGTCGTCACAAAAGGTTTTTTGTGACGACAATATAATTATCGTCACTAAATCATAAAATTTTAAATCCGCCAAATTTCGTAAAAAACTAGGTATTTTTTTACTTTTAGTGACGATATATGAATGTTGTCACAAAAGGCTTCACCCTGAAAGACATTTAGTGACGATAAATTAATGTCGTCACAAAAAATATTGTTTTAATGACGTGTCAAAGTCGTCACAAAAGTTTTTTAGAGACGACATTCTAATTGTCATCACTAAATCGTGAAATTTTTAAACCTATCAACTTTGGTGCATAATTTTGACTTTTAATGACAACTTTTGGATATCTTTTGTGACAACAAAAGACTATCATCACTGAAAATGTTGGATTTTGTGATGAAATTGAAAAGTCATCACTAAAAATAGCTAACAACTACATGCAGTGACGACATCTATAAGTCGTCACAAAAAACCTTGTTTTAGTGACGACTTTTAACTTCATCACAGAAAAGTCGCCACTAAAACTCCAATTTCTTGTAGTGCTAGTAGCCATAACTGATCCAATTTACATTTGGTTCTCAATTTGAGTTAGTGGACTCTTCGAATCTTGACCTTAATTAGGTAGTATTGTTTGAACTAAGTGAATCTGCTACTTTATTCTTTTCAAAATTATATTATTTTATATATTCTAATTATTTTGCAATGTACATAGAACACTTGTAAACCTCCATGGGTGATTGTGAAATAAAGATTTTGATACCTTGATACACATGACTAATTTTGAAAATATGAACATAATTTGAATATTGATATTTTAGATACTTTGTATATTTGAAAATTTAGACCCAGTGGATGTTGATTAATTCTTTAACTATTGAAATTTTGTACTCAAAGAGAATGCATTTTTTTTTTTTTTGCTATTGTGAGAATTTTAATATAAACTATGTGTGTGGATAGAAAAACCTTCCAATTTAGCTATATTACTTTGATACTACGCTCTATGTTGAGCTTAATTATTGAATTTTGATACCTGCATGGTGTTATGAACTCTTTTGATCCCCACCACATGGGAAATTATGATACTATAGATCTTCATTGCAAGGGAAATTGTGATTGTTGTAAAACTTCAGTGAATACAAGTGCATGTTATCATAACAAATAATAAAGTGATAAATAAAGTATTGTTCTCATAGGGATTTGCTACTAAATTTGCCATTTACAAAAATTATCTCAACCTTTTATTATTTAAACTGTCAATTGCAAACAACTAATGTTAAATTAAAAGAAAAATAATAGTGAACTAAGGTAATTTGACAAAGAGATGAGATAAACATTCAAATAAGGGTAAAAGACTTAGGGCTACAATCTTCCTTCAACACTTCACCTGAATCTCTCAACTCTTGATGAATTAAATAGTTCAACTATTAGCAAAGAACAAACGACTGAAAACCTCTTTTAATGGTCAATTAGAAATATCCTTAATCAAGGGTACCCTATGACTATGAGTAACTATTAATCAAGAATTCATTAAGTTCAAACTCTTTCTATGGCTACATGAGTCATGTAAGTATATTCCTATCTTACACGATCTCAAGGCTTCCGCTTATTGATCATATGGCACTCTATTCAAGGCTAAACACAAAATTCCCTTTCCAAGTTCATTAGGGTTCCCAAATCAATCTAATTAGTAGTGGCCAACTAATAAAAGCATTAAACATAGAATAGAGAGGTCATTCTGAAAACCAATTAACTGCAATCAAAGAAGAGTATATAATGGAGTCTTTAAGAAGGTCACTCGGGTATTCATTAGTAAATACCTCCATTGCACACTCTTTAGCTATATCTATTCTAAAACATTCATTAGTGTTTTTTGATGGCTCTAAGTACATTAAAAGTCATATCCTAGTATTGAACTTGCATTGTGCGTTTCTTCTTGCACATCAATGAGCGCTCCACCTGTTGCCCAAAAGGGTTTCCCTAATTAATATATTGAGCGCCTCTCTGTCTTCCTCCATATCCAAAACAATAAAATCCCTTGGAAAGATAAATTTATCCACTTTAACTAGAACATCTTCCACAATCCACTTAGGATATGTCCCTATCTATCAGCTAGCTACAAAGTGACATTTGTGGGCTTTGCTTACATAAATCCCAATTTATAGCAAATAGATAGTGGTATCAGGTTGATGGTCGCATCCAAGTCACACAATACTCTACCAAAGAACTAGTTACCAATTGTGCATGGGATGGTGAAACTGCTCGGGTCCTTTAGCTTATGTGGTAACTTTTTCTGTAGGATGGCACTACATTCTTTTATAAGAGCCACTATTTCAAATTCCCCTAGTCTTCTCTCCTTAGATAGTATCTCCTTCATAAACCTTACATAGTTAGGCATTTGCTCCAAAGCATCAGCAAATGGAATATTAATATGTGATTTCTTGAATACCTTTACAAAATTGGAGAACTATCTTACATTGCTCATTAGTCTCTCTTTTTGGATTAGATTCAATATTGAAAGGGAAGGCAAGCTAACCTACATCTTAGTTTCAATCATGAACTGGTTGGTGTTTGTTGCCAACTAGAGCATTGCTTCTTCAAGAGTTGATATTTTCTTTTCTTGTGCTGGAGCCTATCGAGGGGCTTGGGAGTGGAAGCCTGATGGGTAACTTAGTTTATAAGCATGTGAAACCTCTTCATTATTGCTCCATGAGAAGTTTGGGTGATTCTTCCAACCTAGATTGTAGTGGTTCGAATTCAGGTTGTTCTATTGCCTATTGAAATTTCTCAAATGTTGAATTGTGTCGGACCCCATCACACACTGGTATGTTGAATGATCCCCCCTACAGATTTCACATGTGACACAAGGACTCTGCATCGTATGAACACCCATGGTGTCAATCTTCTTCGTCAGAGCCACCACCTAGGCTGTTAGAGCCGTGATAGGATGAACCTCATGAGCACCAGCAATTCTCCTAGTCATTAGCCTCTTAATAGGCCTTTGGTAATTATTAACAGCCATATCTTCCAACAGGTCGTAAGCATCATCACGTGATTTACCCCTGAGTGCCCCCACCTGCTACAACATCTTTAGTTGACCTTAAAGCCCATTTAACCCATTGTAAAAGGTTTGTACTTGTAGCCAATTAGGTAACCCATGATGAGGGCATCTGCACAATAGATCCTTGTACTTCTCCAGAGCCTCATATAGTGACTCAAAATCAAGCTGCTAGAATAAGGTGATGTCGTTTCTCATAAACCTTCACAGGCAGTGCTGGAATACTAAACATATAATAGTTTCTAGAAAGTTCCAATTCTCATAAGGCCGTTTCTAAATGAAATATAGTAATTAGAGGCTGACAACATGTAGCACACGATATAACGCTCCATAGTACTATTAGACACAGTCACACTAACCTGACTTGTTAGACCACTATCGTGATACCATCCAAGGTTTTTGAATTGTTCTATCATAGTCCAAGGTGGAACAATATAACCAAATTCCCAATAGTACAGCTAATACCCCAAAAGTCCTATCGGAAACTCTCTAAAATTTTGGGCAAACATTGTAACCTTAAAGAAACTGAATTGAACGTAATAAATCTTAAATACAAAACATAGGAAGACTAACGTACTTCTGAATAATGTTAGATCATGTTTCTAGTCTATCCTTAGGGATTGGTTCACAAATGATCAATCCTACAATATTTACGATAAGAGTAGCTTCAAATTAGGGAGTACACATGATTTAGGATGGAAGATGAGTGAATTCTAACATAGAATTATCTAATGCCGAAAATCACATATTATAGCTCAGAAGATTGCCTCCTTCAACCCTTTGGCTGAAACCCTTCTTTTTCCTCTTGTTTTTTGGCACCCCACAAAATTTATATAAACCTTCCTGACATGGTGCGGTCTAGGACTTGTTCAACCCTCCTTTGGTGAATTATGATAGCCTTAGATTCCAAAAATGTATAATATAGATTTAGATTTGAGTTTTTAACTGTTTAAAAGTATTTGAGCTTTAAAATAAAGAAACTCTAAATTTTCACTTAATTAAATTAAATTTATTTTTGAAGGGTATTACATACCTGACTCGTTTTCAAAATTCTTAGTTATGCCATAGTCTGATTAAATGTTTGCGGCAATGGTGATGACGGTGGGGAGTGGTATTAGGTTAATAGTAATAGCTATAAACAAAATTGGAAATTATTTTCTTACTTTGTTTTTTTAAAAAAAAATCTTTTACAAAAATTGAAGAAAACATTTAGATTATTAGAAAAATTTTCTTTAAAAAGTTTTCATAATTTTCTAAAAAAAATAATATCAACGAAATAAACTTGGCCTAAAAGGATCCTTTTTCGTACCAATAATATTGGAATCTGTATATATATTAATTGAATATAATTAGAGAGGTGCAGGCAATGCTCTTAATTATTTTATAAAACAATAAGAGAAAGAACAGTCAATTATAGATAATATATATACTTTATGACTGATTCAAAAGTACCTTTTGGAAACATAACAAAATTCACCATAGCTAATGATTATTGTTTGTCAATCTCATGTACTGAATATGCCTAAAACTCTCTATTTTGTTTTTCAATATTTGTAATGATGGTGAATTATCCATTTTAATTGCAATATAAGTGCGGTGACCATACATGTTGAGTTCCACTTGGTCTATTCTTTAGTGACTAATAGTTTAATTAGAAGTCTGGTAGTGCTTGCTATGCATACAGTTTTTCTTCATAGCCTCCTAGTAGGTAGTTAACACCTGGTTTTTTTTTTTTATTGTTTTTCTTCCTTCACATAAAAAAATAAGACGAAATGAATTATTCAATATGGTAAATTTTGTTCTCAAAAGGTCTACATGATTGCAAAAATCCTTGAAATTTTCATTTTTTATTGCTTAATTAACCTTAAGCTTAATTTTGAAAGGTTCATAAAGTAAAAGTTCATCACATCTTCTGCAAAAATTTTAATTTAATTTATAAAAAAAGGTAGTAACAAAAATTGAACTCTTGATTACTTAGTGGTAAAGACTTTGATGCTATATCAATTATTATTTAAATCACCAATGGGCCTTTGACTCAATAATATTGTGGAGTTGTCACTAAGACAGATGATTGCGAATTTGAACCCCAATGAGAGTCAGATAATTTTTTTTATTAATATAATTAATAAAATCGAGATATAAAAGGTATTCATGACATCACATTTTATTTCAATGTGGGAAAATAATCCTTTTGCATACCACAATTTGCAATTAGTTTATAGATATTTACTACAAGAAAAACACTGATTTTTTGCGAATTTTGAGGGAAATATGCAGGAAATGAATCTCATGCGGATTTTTTTCTGTATGAAAAAACTTATGGGAAATTTTCCATCATATTTTCATGCGGAATAGAAAATCTACAAGAATTTACTTGCGGATTTTTTTCCCCAAGAAATTTCTTGTGAATTTTCCTTTGGAAAAATTTGCAGGTAATTTCCATCGAAATGTTTCCCCAAAAAAATTTATAGGAAAATACCAATACGCCAACATAGTTTGCTATGAATTTTCATACAGATTAAAATTTAATATATATATATATATATATATATATATAATCAACAAAACACATTAAATAATATAAATAAATTGAATGCAATTGATTGAACTGAAATATTGCACATTTTAGACATTTAGAGCCAATATAATTTAATTCTTTTATGACATTATTATTGGTTTTAAATAGAAAAATTAGTTAAGAGATATAAATTCAAGTTGTGATTTAAATTGATTAATAGCATGTTTTTACTTATTTTATCACTTTTGATTTAATTGGGCAATATGTCCTCACATGCTCATACACTTTTATTATTGTTTTAGGTTGATTTGGGTTAATGTGAAGAGGTATACATTGGGCTAAGTTTAAAAAAGAAAATTAAGTTGTGTTGGTTCCAGCATACCCAGAGCACTATCCGTATTTTGAGCTATAATTAGAGCTACAGATCTCCATTTCAAGTGTTCTTTGATTTTTTAGAAAGATAAGATAAAGACCTACAACTTCCATGAAGATCCCAAAACCTATTTCTGTCATTGTGAGGTCCAAATTGAGTAAAATCAGAAGGCCCCGAATCTGCCAGAAGTTCAACAAGTAACCCAGACCCTGCCTCGGTTTTCAGCTCATATCTGGAGTTCTACAAGTCCAAATTTAGCAAATCTGGTTGCGTTGGAAATTTGAGAGGAAGATCTACAACTTTCGTGAAGGGTCTGATTCCAAACGGTGCCATTTTAATAGTGTAATTGTTGCTTGGAGTCGTTGAGTATAACAAAACGCACAGCAGCAGTTTCATTAAACAAAACGCACAGTTTCAAGCATCAGAACAGCAGCTGAAAACAAGAGCAGAGGTAGCAACCAAAACGCAAAAAGTCTGGAACAAAACGCAGCAAAATAGAAGAAGCATACTCCCATAAGTCAAAACGATGCAGTATCATCTGATATAGGGCATCAAGGAGCTAAGAAAAAGACCATATATATGAAAAGAAAAATGGAACCAGCGGGGGGAGAAGTTGTAGAACAGAGGAAGAGTTTTCTGTGAAGCTGAATGAAGAGTTGAATGCAGCCTTTGTAGAACTCTTGTTTGAGTCCAAGTTGCTGCTACCCAACCTTCCTTCAAGCTGCTGCTGTTACCTCCATGGCTGGCTAATTTCTCACTCTCTTCATTTTCTAATTTTTGATTTGGTCTTAGTTGAAGTTCATGATTTAATTTTTTTGAGATTTGTGGTTTAAGGTCATTTAGTATTTGGTGTTTTG
>JASKGM010074860.1:0-15493 GCA_034509205.1 Ceratonia siliqua
ATTTGCTTCTCAAACCAATGTTTTCAGGCTTAAATTTTTTTTCTATACAAAAAGATTAAATTTTTATTTGTTTACTTTTCCCAAGTCAATTATATTTCCTCCCAAAAACATATCCAATTAAGTAGGAAGTAAAATTAGCAAACTCATATTAGAGTTTACTACTTTCATGTCATCAAATCTTGGCTACTTTTCCTGAAATTTTAACTTAGCATACAGTTTCAATAATTAGTAGCATTTCTTTATTCTAACATGAAAGTAATATATATATATATATATATATATATATATTGTTTTATACAAGATTATAATGATGATTGATGAGCTAAACTTAGGTTTTTATATAAAAAACATAATTTTTTTCTCATTTAAATTTGATAAGTCAAAAAGTACTAGGCTAGCCCGAAGCCCGATGGGTTGGTATAGGACCAGGTTGGGCTGGCATATTCCCAGCCCGAAACAAAACCAAGCCGGCCCAGCCCAGCCCGAACATGGTGGCCAGCGGGCCGGACCGGCCCGTTTGACAGCTCTATCATCGTCCTCTCTTTTGAAGATTTTGAATAACAAGATGCCACATCATCAGCTTCATCCTCTTCATATGAATCCTATGAATGAAGACATATGGAGATTGTGAGCATTCTACAAGAGCATTTTGATTGCAATTTCCAAACGAGATACATAACATATGAAAACAGAATAATTTTGTATTTTTCATACAAAATGTCAGTAAAATTCGATACAAGTTTTAGTTTGGCCCTAAGTGAATAGATTCATGGAAGAATAGAAAGGCAGTGGCCAAATATAATGCTAGTTTCTTCCCTATGAACATGTCAGAGTGGGGGACAAGATTATGTTCAACAAACACAATAACTTTAAGCCTACTTTCAAATAATTTTGATTAACGTCATTTCTAAAGATTGCTCTTCTCCTTAGTCTTCCATTTCATTTTCCTTCTATTTACCAAATTATCACTACATTTTTAATTATTTTCAACTTAATTATAATATTGCTAATACATTTTCAATTTTCTTATTTTTAGTTTTTAAAATTTTCAACAAGAAATATTCAAAATAATTTTTTATTATTTTCAGATTTTTACCCTTTTTAAAAAATGTTCTCAAAAAATATTTCTTGAATTTCTAACTAATCATATATTTATCTTGCATTAGAAATAAAATTTAGTTCCTTCCAATATCTTATTATGACAATATTATACTATCTCGTTAAAAAAAGAAAAAGAGAAAGAAGAAAAAACCATTGATGTTTGATGTTTATGTACACTTTAGATAAGCAAGTAAATATATGTATATATAGGCAAACAACATATTATGACCATTTGGTATATCACAAAATTAAGGTATTCTTCTTCATGCATTTTTCATTTTTGTATGCAATTTTGTTTGGTGTTTAGCATTAACTGTTAGCACACTTAACGGGTTATAACTCATAACCAACTCAGTAGAAGTTTCTGGGAAAATCATATTGGAAAAGTGGTTGTATCATTAAGAAATTCTAACAAAAAGCACAAAATTATTTTAATAGATTAAAAAAAGGAAAGATAGTAGGAAAATGGTTTTTAAATATAATAAATATATTTCAATACACAAAGGAAAAAGACCATTATTACAAGTGTTTTGGGAAAACTATGCACCTTTGCAAGTGATGTCAAACAATAAGCTAGTGCAGTTATTCCGTCCATTCTACCTGAGGTTCTTTGAGTATTAGCTAAATGAATAGTTAGATTTTGTGACTTTTGTCTCCCAAAAGAAAAAAGAAAAAAGAAATACAGTCGTTTTATAAACCAAACTAAGTCAGGAACTTTTGAAAGAGTTATTTGATAAACCGTTATTTTTGTTTTAATAATTTATAGGTAAGATATCTAATATATTTGTGATTAGTATATTATTATTTAATATATTTATTCGTATTTAAAATATTAAAAGACATCAAATGATATTATTTTTTAATGATATCTTACATAATCTAAAAACAGCCTTGCATTTATGAAATTTTAATTTTATAAACCTTTATTCAATACTAATCATATGATTTGTTCAAGAACTTTTAATTGTTATATCAAAGACAAAAAAACAAATCTTAATTAGGGTAGACAAACAAGCCAACCTTTTGACCCGTCGATAGAGGAGGCAGGCTGGCCAAAATTGAGCAACTAACGGGTTAGTCCTCTAAAAATACGTAATATGTAATAAATATTAATGTTGTCTAATTTTGATAAAAATAACCTAGTGAAATGGTTATTAAAATTTGAGAATTTTGATACTTAAGAGCATGTTTTTCAGATTTTTCAAAATTCTTTTGCATGTTAGAAAACGCCTTAAAATTTTAGAATGTGAATGTGATGACCTGAGTTCAAATCCCCACACCCACACCCACACCCACACCCAGGTTCATCTCACACTCAGTTTGTGCACGCCTCTTCATCTGACTCTGTTCTTCCCTTAATTGCCGTCTACCTTGCTCTTGGTCATGCTCCGCATTGTATAACAAGTTTTTCAATTGTGGTGCCATACCTATACCATTAATGTATATCCACTGGCTCTAATTTCTCTTAGATGAAACTCTTGTGGTGTTATCTAGATAAAAATTAATCTCAACATATATATATCACATGGAAGAATAGAAAGAATAGTTTACTCAGTTACAAGCAAAAGTATGACTTCCAATCTAAGCCCATCAAGACTGATGCCATATTCAAGGTATTCAAGTAGACGAGGCAATCAAATGAATGTTCCTTTGAGAGTATACCTCCACACTTGCATCACTTCAATATTAAATCAAAGATTTTCTAGCAAAAATTAACCACAATACCTGAGGCCACCTTTGAAGTCATAATAAATGCAGTAAAGAAAACAACATATAACGTTTTCAATATGCTTGCATTTAGAAAGATCAATGTTTAAAAAAGACTATCCTTTGCAATTCCATCAGTGAGTAGACTAACAAGTGTATCTCCCCTATCATTTTTAGTTTCATTATTATCATTTTCCATGGAATGCAATGCCTTGACAGTGGCAGTTAATGGAGAAAGACTCTGCACACTTTGTGTCGATAGTGTAGAATTCTTGACTGAGATAAATGCCACCTTTGAACAAGAATCAAGTTTACCACAGGACTGCGATGATGCATGCGAGCCATACTCTGGTGGAAGTTCTTTGCAAGAGGATCCTATGGTGCCTGGATTTTCTCTTCCTTCCTCACTACCTCCAATCTCCTTCCCATCATCAACCAGTGAGGAGCCAGTCAATAAATCAGTGGTTATATCCTTGACATGAGAGGGGCCATCTTTGGAAGCAGAGTCTGCATCAACCTTCTCAGAGACAAGTTGGTCATCTGCACAGCATACAGTTTACCAACGCTTGGTCAAAAATCAATGTTACCAAGATCTTTTGACAGAAAAATACATGTAAACCAGTAAAAGTTAGAATAAACCTATTTATTTGGTTCATAATTTCATATCCAATTTTAAGTACACAGATCACATTGGAAAACTATCAACCATTGAGATGCCAATTGATAAGCCTAATCAGAGAGCTCTAGAAAACAAAGTGGCAAATGTTATCATGTTAATGAAATTCTTTGGCAGCTCAACCCACAGCATTCAAGACCATAACTTCAGTTAGTAACTAAACAAGCAGAATATCATCCCAATTGAATTTCACACAGCAAGTAAAGCCATTGAAAACAGGACAAATCAACAAGTGATTTCCTAGTTATAAACATTTAATTATTGCCTACAACTGACCTATCCAGTAAACAAATAAATAGGAGAACAAAGAAGAGGAATTGTGGAGATGTAACAGTGGAAACAAGAACATGTCATCAAGATTCTTACCACCAAGGCAAGATTCAATACTTTTATAGTTAACGTCTGATGCTTGGACAGAGACGCTTCCCCCAGAATCCTCACCTTGACTTGCATTCTCACTCTTACACTTCCTCTCAAGTAATACAAACTTATCTGATTTCCAGACACACTCCAATATAACAAAATCGTTACTAACCGGGTAGAACTCCCTAAAAACCTGCAGCAGTAGTAAATATTAGAAGAGAAAGAGATAACAGATTGGCTTGTAGAGCATGGTTTTCTCTGTGTGCCCATGTCTGTAATTAAATTTGCAACAGAAAATTTAGGGGTATAAACCAACCTCAATCCCCTCCTGATTTATTTTTATTGGCTGCTTCTTTTGAGAGAGAGAAGAAACCATGTTGAACAATGTAACAACATCAAGTAATATCTGTACAAGCAAGAAAAGGTTAAAGATTCAGTTTCATCCTTGCTTACAGCAGACAGCTAGTAAAATTATATCAGTAGATCTATATGTCAAGCAAGATTGGATCGACAAAAAGAAAAGACATCATCTATGTCCTACATAGCATACACATTTTCTAGATAAACTATCTAATGGAAAAATAAAGTAATATAAATGTTACTTTCTACTCAAAGCAATAAATAACCTCTGCATCAATGTTTCACATTATGGTTATCTTATAAGACTTCCAACTAAATGTAGTAGCCATTTCAGTTATCCAAGAATCATTGCAAAATTGCAAACTTACTTGTTGAACTAAAACCCGAAGCCGTGCAAGCAGAGCCATAATTGTCAGAGAAAATCCCATGAAAAAGGATCGAGCAAACAAGACAGATACCTCACTCTTGTATAGTCAAGGGCAAGATATTTCTATGTTGCATTCTTAACAGGTCACTAGTATGATGTTCAGAACAGCATGCACTAAACTAAATGAAAATTATGATGGTGTAAATGACCATAACAATTTCTGAGAAACAACTAAAATATTTTCTCCCTTCCCAAGTATAGAGCAAATATATAATTCTGGGTCTGAAATAATAACAGGACAAAGGGCCAAATTATATAACTGTAGCCTAGCCAAGAAGCTAAACTGCTTTCAGAAGCTCAAAACTTTCAAATTCAATCAAATCAAAATTGGAAAGTATTAAAGTTCCTGATTCAACAAAAAATCTAGGTCAACCAACAAACATTGCAGAGGCATAACGTCAACATAAATGAGTTCAATGAAATTAAAGAGCACAAAAAATTATATGAATACAGAAATTGAAGGGAGATTGTGTTGAATGAAACAAGTAAACTCGTAATTACAAAAAATGCAAAAGATAAATTAACAGTAAAAGAGAATATAATACTAAAAGCATATCATGGTACATGTTTAGAAGCATATGTATCATTTGGTTATTCAACCAAGTGTAACTATGCAATGAAGCGAATAACAAAGCTTTTATATGCCTTATTCCATGATCCTGGTATGGCCGATTAACTAAGCCATGGGCACATATTACAAATCAGACAGCAATTACGAATAACTAACATGCTACCAATAGGATACGTTGCAGCCTTCAGCATTGGCTCAACCATCTGCATGAGAAAACAGAGCAGACACAAAAATTAGAGAATGTGTTGCAGTACAATTTAGCATGATATTGCTAAATCCTATAAGATCCATACATAATAAATTGCCATTATAATCATTCTTCAAGGAGGAGGTAACATTGAGCCTACAGGTTTAGCTATATATAACCTATTCATATGCTAGAAATCACTAACTATAGCAAGCTGTGTTTAAAGGGTACTTCAGCCTGTAGAAAGTGAAGTCACTGGCAGAAACCTATCAATATCAAAACAAGATGAATTCTAAAAACTTGTATTCCTTCTCTTTTCCTTTTTCTCCCCTGCTGTTCTTATTCCTTCATATGTGTATGTGTATGCATTGTGAAGTAGATATGGCCTTTGATCACAATTATCTTAGGATACTGTGGAGTGTGGACATCTTACAATCTGTGGCAGACTGCTGTTAAACAAATGGCCCTCTACAATGGAACTAATTCTAGTAATCTTCCTCATGAAGTAATGAAGTATTGCAATTAAGCACATGGACAGGCTGTAACAGCAATATCTTCCCTCAAGATTTTGCTCAGACATGTTTTGATAGCTTTTACCAGTGGCAAGTAAAGTATCTCCATGAGAACCTTATACCATCTCAAATACACTACCCACAGGAAGCAAGTACTGGCTCCGATGAGCAAGGGACAATCAATCTGTAAAATAATTAGGAGGTGCAAACGAATACTTATATTGTTCTAATACTTAAACTGACAAAAGGGTATCAACTTGATGGTCTGTATGGTACCTGATATAAGAATATATTCAAGTACTTACTCTAGAAAGAAAATACACATACTCCGTATGTGACATAGGCATGTTATATGCTTAAAATGTGTCCAAGCAATCTATGTAACATAATGACAAGCTGACACAACCTTTCAATGAAATTGAAGTATTTCATCTCTTTATTCAAGGAGAAGACATCTGTAAGTCTTCCGAACAAACAAGTAGATCATTTTCCTTGTTATGCATAAAGAAAGCAAATAGGCATAGCTAGTGCATTTGTAGTACCTTGGCCTTTTCTACAAGTTAGGGTGAGAGTGGGAGGAGATAGATAGAAGGCAATGTAAAAGGTTACAGAAGTTGCCCAGAGAAATGATGCAACAAAGCAATATGAATTTGAGATCTTAATACACAGAACAAGATTATTTTGCTGCCATGTCAATAAATAATTTCAGAAAATTAGCTACAGCAGATATATGGGAGAAAGAAAGCAACTAATGATCTGCCAAAGTAGAAACACAATGACCTCAAATTAAACAAGCAGTAACAAAGACAGTAAAAGAAACACTCAAGAGGATTCGGCTGCAATTGCACCTCTACTAGTAGGCGTGCGGCTCCTAAAAGTCTCTCCATGAAGTTATGCTTTTCACCATCACATTTTCTCCTTTTTAAACTGTCATGAAACAGTAAGTAGAAAAAATTACCATCTACAAGGAAAAACCTATGACTTCAACTTCTTAATACACAGGAATTTCAACATGACTATTTCACAAACCAAAAATAATTTCATAAGCCAGAAATGAGCTCGAATGCAAGATATTCAGTTATACAATAGACTATATCGCTACACAATCTCTCTACCTTCCCCATCCTTGACTCTAGCATATTGGCCATGACAAGCTGAGATGGAAATCAATAACCTAGATGACAGGGAAGGTGCTCCTACTGTCCTACACACCACCACAACAGCAAAACTGTAAACATTTGATGCCAGTGTTGTGTAATAATGTTGTCACAGCCACATCCACTTATTTTATCATCCAGCCTTAAAACATGTGTGTATGCTATCATATCTTTTCACATGACACCTATCACTTCACATTTTCATGAGATGTCATGATTTGAGAATTTCAAGAATTCCCAATATATTCCTCTCTCTCCCACTTCCAAATGAAATATGCAAGCCAAAAGCAAATAAAATTCCCTGTCAATTTGCTAGGATGAAGGCCACTGATTTTGAAATGGTGGTTAGAGAAGATTTGATTATTTCATCCTAGAATTATTTGAATTATCAGCAGCAGTCACCCAATATTTTCATCACACTCAATCATATTACAATGTGAATTATCCTTGGTTTTAGAGTTGATTTGTATTTGGACAAGTTGACTTTCTAAGCTAAAGTTGGCCTTGGAATCAGTCTATAACCACACATACTCATTGTATAATTGTGAGTACTCAGACATATTTTCAGAATCAAAACTTAAATGTCAGTTAAATAAATAAATGCGATTTACATTAGGCAAACAAGGACCAGTAGGAAGATATATCTACCTCTCTAAAAGATGAACCTTCTGCTTTGGTCTGTCTCCTTTGATAACTAGAAAGCATGATATGACAAGCTCCTCCAAGTTTGCAGATTGCAGAAGTCTTAAATCCCTCCTCACCTAACATACACATATGCATACACATTGGATATATGTAAATCCAAATGTAAATATGTACAAATTTAATTGCCGTGCATATGCCCTTAAATTGCCACAAACCAGAAAACATTGCACATAAAAATTGAACAGTAACACAATTTTATATCCCTCAACTAAACTCCTTCACTGACTTTATCACTCTACCCATTTGGTGAACCTGGAATGTATGTACCCCAGTTTCATATAGAAAACAAATGTCGGTCTACTTTGGTTTAACACAAGAATGGAGAGAAGTCCGGAGATAACACGAAGACAGAAGGATAGGTGAAAGAAAAATAAAGGTGGGGAAGGAAGTGGAGAGAAAACAGAAAGTAAGAAACAAACATCCTGTTACCTTCAAAAGATACTGGAAATAAGAACAACGTCTGTGCTGGTTCTTGTTTTTGTATACCATTCTTTCAAGGATGCCACACTCTGCTTGGAGCTGACCAAGCAAAGATGTTAACCTTCCCTCAATTGTTTCAACTTCTGAATCCATTTAGTCCCTGTGCATACACACACACACACAGAAAAACAGCAACTTCATATGAAATATACCCAAAAATAAAATAAAAAGGCATACAGTAAGAACAAGCACCAAAAACAAAAATTTTCAAACAATGCAACGAGATCACTGAGATATTGCTGATTGTAATCCCAATCAAGTGATGAAAAGAAAAAAAGCAAATCAGAAAAAGATAGAGACAGCTACAGGGAAAGGCGATAATACCCAAAAACCCATTCACTTTCAGCTGAAGAAGCTTGAAGGGCTCCCTCCCTTCTGCAGCAGAGGCATTGCAGGAGTGGGAGAAGGGCGTTCAATATCCCGTGTTTTTCAGCAAAGTAGGTAAGTTTCCAGAATGCACCATTTTGGTTTGTGTTTTCTTCTTTCCACCACAGATTGAACCCAATCTGTTGTGAAGCCCACACATAGCCCTTGCCCAGTAGCCCTGATCTTATGGTGCTTAGACCTGTGACTTGGCCGAGACTTGAACCCAAGCCCAATAAACTTTATGTATTTAGGCTGAGTCCAAGCCATCTTAAATTTGACTTACAGTCATGAGTTAAGTTTTGCCAAACCTATAGATAAAGCCCAAACTTAACTCATTATTGTAATGCATTTTTTCAAGTGACAAAAACATACAACTTAAATGCTAATGTGTCCCATGAAATAACTCAAATGCCCAGCCCAAAACCTTAAAAGGCAAATCAATTTGAGAAATATTAGTTGTACACTACTTTTCTTGTACCACATTTACATCTCTTCTTAGATATTTTATTTTATTATTATTTATCATCTATTATAATTATTTTTTATATTAAATTAATGATTATAATTAAGAAAATTCTTAAGCTACCGCCCCACTAAGCTACCTCCCTTACATCTCACCTTCCTTCTTCTTTTTTTCTTCATTTTCTTTATTTTGTATTATTTTACTCTTTTCCATTTTTCGGAATTTTTTATTTTTTCTTTAAAAATTTTTCTTTTTAAAAACTTGTATCATGTAATTCTTTTTGGATTTTTTTAAAAATTTATTTTAAACTTAAAATTTACTTTTCATTATTAAAAAATAAAAATATATATAGGTAGCAGCATAGCAAGCCCCTATAATTAAAGGTATAAAGATAGTGTAGGAATTGTGGTGTATGAATAGAGCTGTAAGGGCGGGCCTGCCACAGGGAGGGCAGCGGGTTAAGGTGGACCAACCAGCCAAAATTAAGAAAATTTAGGCTTTTAGCTATGAGCTATAACTTACAATAATTTAGTCACCTGTTAGCTGTTATAAATGAACAATAAAAATACTTAAGAAAATAACTTAGACATATATACCATGATTTCTTTCTCTCTTTCAAAATAGGGATTTAAAAGCTGAAAATTTCAACATTGCTGCAATCAGCACATTTATATACCCAAATAGATGGTGTAATACTGACTATTGCAAGCATTTGAAAGGATGTCATGAGTTATCAGTAATAAAGAATACAGATTAAGGTAGGTAGCATGATGCATAAATACATATATTCTGCATTAAGTCTTTACAATGAGTTTTTATCACTGAGAAGGCATAGGTGAGAACAAGATAATGAGACAAAAATAACAAGGAGAAACCTTTTGACCAAACAATAACACTTTAAATATCTCAGTTGCATTTTGTAATCACTGTTTTGATGATTAGGAACAAGGTGTCAAGGACACACAAGTGGGGTTCAATTTACAAGTAGAAACTTGGCAGGAAACAAAGTCATGCAAGTGATAGAGACTTGGACCAGCAAAAGCATGTAATCTTAGGAAAGGAATATGGACTAGCATAACACTTGACAAGGTGTTGTTTAGCCCTTCCGCGACTTTTTTTAATGAATTAGTTGCGCCCAAAAATAATAAAAAAGAAAGACCATGTTTTCTGGTTGGGTAATGCCAAGTTCAATGTGGCTCTGTTAAAACTCAACTTCAATGGTGTCAAAAACAGGTGGATCTAAATCACCAAATTAATTCAATTCAGCTGAAAAGGCTGGCCGACAATGATAAACGCAACTCATCCACAATACTTTGTAGATCATAATAGGTTTGATTTACGAATGCCTAAATCAGATTAAATTGCACAAGTCAAATTGCAAAATGTGCAATACCGACAACCACGCCATGGATTTTGGCATACAGGCATATGGCAAGAGTGAGAGACATAAATTTTATGCATTAATAAATAGGACATTGAAAAGGTATATAAATTCTGAACAATGGCCATTGAAAACTAGAAAAAGGGAAACAAGAAGGAAACAAAACCCCAAATTGGAACCCTAACAGCAAAATCGAATTCTTAGAACTTAACAGCAAGCACAACTCCATTTGCAGCATTTTGAGATACAAAAACAAAAATAACTGAGAGTCGAAAACCGATGCTCAAATATAGAAACCCAGAAGCACAAATACCTGTTGGTGAAGAACATTCCAGCACAAAAGCTTCCCAAACAAAGGTGATCCTTCTTTTCTTTTCTTCGATCAAATAAGCCACAATCAGTTCTTCAGTGGCGTGGGCATCCTTCTTCGCTGAAGACGACGACTGTGAAGAAACAAGAAAGGTGATGGAGACGTAGCAAAGTATTTCTTTTTATATTTTGATAAAAATGTATTTATTTATTTGAACGAAATCTTAAATAAATAAAAGATGAAAAAGTTAAAAATTATATTTTTTTATTTTATTTCTAAAATTATTTATCTTTTTTAAAATATTTTTTAATTATTATATCTAAATACATAATAATTTTTTCTTAAAAAAATTATTTTTCTTGTAAAAAAATAAAAAAAAATTCTTTAATAAGTTCAAATCAATAAACTCTTAAAAAAATAATAAAAATAAAAAATTTCATGATGGTTTTAAAAATTTAGTAACAATATTATAAAATAAATTATATAACAAAAAGTGATTTTTTTTAATTTCTTAAAAATCTAGAATATTATACCATTCAAGTAATTCAAGATAGTATATTTTTTGTTATTATCAGTGATCATCCAGTATCGCTTATATAATTGAACGATACTTTTTCATCTGTTTATTGTAAAATAAAATTGGTTAAGATTAGATACTTTCCAAACAATTCTTTATAAATCAAATTATTTGTGGAAAAATAATCCATTGAAGATAAAAAGATGTTCATATCAACAAAGTGATTTACCAAAACAACCATGAAAATAGTTTATACTTTATAGAATTGAATTATTAATTTTAAACATGATTAATCTGATGAAGAAAAAAAAAAGCATAAAACTATTAAAGACATCAAAAGTAACGTTCCAACTTCTAGCATCAAATACTCCAAGATCTATCATCTTAAAATTAACATAAGCCTGAAAAATAATAAGCAACTCGTCAAAAGTATTATAATATACACTAAATCCTGTAACCGTAACACCAATCCCCAATAACCTCAAAAACTTATCTTAGGAAACTTGAAAATCAAGCTTTTTTATGTAGCTGCGTGAATGCATATATTTCTTTGGTCCTTGTGATGCGTTTTAGACACAACAAACATGGCTCTAATCTTATACCTCCAACAATTTCTTAGTATTAAGAGATTAAGATCACATTTGAAAATTAAAACTATTAATATATAACTAATTACAATCATGTATTGACAAATTGGTGGAGCTTAGAAAGCAAGGATATGGGACACAAAAAATTTGACACGTCATATATATATATTTATAACAAGCAAAATTTTAAATATATTTATATTTTATTAAAATATTAAATATTTACATTATATTCTTTTACCAAAAAAATTATATGAATTCTACTTATATGAAATATTAATATTTTTTTAAAAATAAATATAATTACAAAGAATATTATTAAATCATTCTAATTCATTTATTCACAACAAAATATAGTTAAGACATATTATTAAATTATTATAATTCATTCATTCATAAAAAAAAAGTTATAAGTGAGTCTATTTAAAAAAACACACTTTTTTTTTCTAAAAAAAGGAAGAAAATAGCAAATTATGTCCTAGGTTTGCCAACACATTTTAAATTATGAACTGTGTATTCAAGCTAAAAAATATTATTTTTTATTTAAACTTTTTCATACATATGTTGGACACATATTAACTAATATTATAATGTATCAAACACAAAGACAAGATAGTAAAATAAGGTATATGTGCTTCCTAGGTAGAGCTAAGTTTCATACTCGTGTTAATAAACCCATCATGTGAATCAAGAGAGTTTAAATATTTTACAATATAAGCAACTAATCAAGGGAAATTCATCTAAAAAAAAAGAAAAAAGAAGCTAATAATGCCTTCGGCACAGAAAAATTAAGAAAGAAATCTTTAATTTCATCATTAGCCCTATCTAGAGCTGTTTGTCCATCTGCATCTTTTACATCAGTTTGCTCCGGCTCTCAAGAGTTCCTCAATTTTTGGCTTGTCACCTTCTGAGGCAGTTAGAAGTAATAAGATATCCGCTGGGTGGATATTTTGACTTAAAAGTGCCTCCATCTTATCATAGGATCTCTCAACAGCAAGCATCCCCATGTAGTTTGAACTACTGGAAAAGATAACAATGTAAATGCGTCCGGAATCCCGACTGCACGGGTTCCGGTTGGTAATTTGGGCCGTCCAATATTGATTGGACGGCCCAGATCTGTTCAGAAATTTTTTTTAAAATTTTTTCGAAATGTATGTCAAATTTTTTTAAAAAAATGGGACCAAATCTTGGCCGTCCAACTGTGACCGGATCCCGTGCAGTCAGGATCGACTGCATGGGATCCGGATCCCAATGTAAACATAGTTTCTTAATATTGCTGTATAAAAACAACAGTTTTTTTGGTTTATTTGACTTTAGTTGAGATTCAAGCTCACAATCTTAGCTTCAGATACGACTCTAATACTATTAAGCCAAAAACAATATTATTTGACTACATACAATTTCACTTCCAAATCAAAATTTTCATGTAATACACATGACTGTCAGTAAAACAAGGGAAAATAAAATGACAATGAATAATTGTGTTGTTAAAAATAGATGAGTTGGAAATAATGATACTAAGAATAGATACAATATAACCATTTGAAATTGTATACAAAGGAGAATATCAAATAGATACCATCCAGTTAACCTCCATTTTCTTCCTACGTAGAACAAGTAGCAAGATGACAATGATTATGAAGGCCCTATCAAACATATAAACCCTCAAGGGATAATATTACATATAATTGTAGGCCATGAAAACCCAAAAAGTCAAATTTATGGTTCAAATCCAATTTCTTGGGTCTAGGCCATAATGATTTTCTTTGTGAATCCACTAGTCCTAACGTAGATGAATTATCTTTGACTGGGTTATAGAGATAAATTAGTTGAGATGCACACAAGCTGACTCGAACATTATTTAACTATGACAATAATTCTTCCTTTCAAATATCATTTATAACAGAGTGAAGATATTATTAACAAATTCAGGCTGTATGTGATCTCGACTTATGTAGGAAATGTTCATGTTGAAAAGGTTACATGTTTTGGGTTTGGGAGGCTATAAAAATTGTGATACAGCTATCATATTTCCTGAGCAGTCCATGGACTTCCTGTTCTTCTGGATGGTAGAGTGGTACTAAGGAAACAAGGATGTTAAGGATCCAGAAACCAAGTCATCGTTTACCTATTCATTGATTTCCTAAGAAAGATACTTGCTAGAGTTTCTGTTTCCTTCTCTTTTGGCCTTTCTTTCTCTGTGTCCATCAGTAGATGCAGGGGGTTGGAGTTGTACACAATAGAAGGAATAAATTTTCTTGAGAAAATAACTGTTAATCTCAGGAAATCATACTCTATCTTAATTATTTAAGGATTGTGTCTTTTTTCATGATGCAAATAGAAAAAAGTGGATGGTAATTCGAAGTGTAGAAAAGGCAGATGAATTTGAGCAAATAATGATCACAACAGTCCCAAACCAATCAATATTTAAATTTATGGCACAAATATGGGAATTACTGATCTATCTTCAATTACTTCAGCTATCCTTATTCCATTATAATTATATATTGCTCTCCTTTGCTTTTCCCAGTTTTTTTAAACAGTTATAATTTGTAAAGTTCTCGAGCTAATCTGGCGTAATGGCGTTGAAGCATGAACATTGACTAAAGTTTCAATTATTACTATGGGTATCATCTACCTTTCCCCAGCCTGCCCATCTGATGAAAATAGTCTAACAGGCTCCAGCTTCGTCTTTTGCACAAGAATACGAACCAGCGAGGCAACAATGCAAAATCCTCCATATTTGCACAAGTGCAAAACTTTTAAATATATTAATTAACATTGTCCTTAGTCCTTACTGATCTATAAAATCCCAGCATATCAAAACCTTAACTATCTACCAGCATCAATCAAAATACTATGCATTGTTTTAGACAAATCCACACATAAATGGCATTAATGGAAGAACTCTAGATACTAACAACCAGTTCAACATCATCTCTGTCAAAATCATTACGGGCTTGGCTGCCATAAATGCCAGCAACTTCGGCATTAGACATGTTCATCCACCAGATAGGCATAAGTATAATGAATTTTATTTAAATGGGCTTAAACCTAAACTCATTCTTATATTAAATTTAGTTCATATTTATAAATTAAGTTTTGGTTCAAGTTCATGGGCAAAGCTCAAGCTTTACCTATTATACTAATTAATTATTTTATTTTTATAAATAAAATTTGTTTTAATATAATAACATTAACAATATTTTTTGAGAAATAAAAATAATTACAAAAACATATTCCTTTCATTTTAAATTACTTGTCGTTTTAGAAATTTTATTTTGTTTCAAATTATCTATCATTTTATATTACCAATAAAACATTAATTGTTATTTTTTTAATGTTATCCTTATTTATTGATATCTTTAATAGAGTAATAATGATGGTTTAAATTGATTTTAACAAGGGTAATTTAGTCAAGTAAAATTATTTTTTTTACTAAAATTAAGATTATTTAATAATTTTTTTAATTTTTATGTCATTACCCACAGATAATTTCAAATGAACAGAGTAAACAATAAAAAATATACAACTTTGAATATTTATCAGGTATATCCATGGCTCATAATCACCTGTGTTTGGCATGGACGCCATTTCTACCAGCACTTGGCTCTGGAGCCGTT
>JASKGM010074871.1:5386-15488 GCA_034509205.1 Ceratonia siliqua
GGTGAACCCTGTCGCTTCACATCTGCCTCCCTGCGTATGCAAAGTCTACCCTGTCTTCCATACTTCAGTGTTAAAACAGGATGCCATCATTCATATTACTCAATTACTATCCACTTTTGTTGATAATCATCCTATCGCGACGCCCATCACCATCCTCAGAACTCTCTAAGTTTGTCATGGCAATTTAACTCAACTTCAGCTCCCGATTCAATGGGCGAGATTACTCTTGAAAAATGCCACTTAGATTCCACTGGCTGAATTTCAACGCTTGTACTCCCACTTTGACCTTTAGGGTAAGGTCATTTCTAATGGGGTAGGGGATGATACAGGTATTGTTGCCATGTTAGCGACTGAGAAGGTAAAAGGTAGTAAGAGGATATGAAGGATGCCTTCATGCCTTTAACAATTTTCAGTAGTAATTATAATGGGACTCGCGTGTTAGTTGTAGCCAATTAGATGGCAGGAGTTTTATATCCATTGTAATAAGCTCCACAGTCATTTATCTCATGCTTTGATTCTAAATATAAATGTAACTTCATTTTACAGTGAATATAATGAACAATAATTCTCCAAATTCTCTATTCTTCTTCCTTAGGAGGCACACAACCTTGAATTGTGTAGTTCACCCTAACAGAATGGGTTCATCAATTGAAGAATCTTACTATTTCTTTGGTCACTATTAGTTTAAGTGTGAAACACACATACAACGACCTTGGCTAAAGCTCAACCAGGTTAACCTTTTACTCTGAAAGCTTTTCCTCATTGTCTTCATGATCAACGTACAACACTCCCTTTTTCTAAAAGAAAGTTTTCTTATTTCTCTCTTATTTTCCTTTATTGATATATTTGAAGTTTCTAACCCATTCAACCATTTGAGCTATATGAAAGATATGTTGGCTAACAAGTTTCTTTTGATGATTGTATTCCAGTCCATTTTGGGCGATCTTAGTGAGTTTAACCTCTGGAAGTGGTATAAAACACTAGCTTATAGCCTTCGCAAATCGAGTCGAATAATCATTGATAGACTTCTTGGGTTTCAGACGAATCTTTATTAAGTTAGGCAATTCGACCTTCATATCCCTTCTGTAGAATTGCTTATGAAACATTCTCTTAATGTCTTCCCAACTGTTAACTGAATTGACTGGTAAACCAATATACCAAGCTAAGGCAGTCATTGTTAATGACAAGAGGAAGAATCTAAGCCTTAAGTACTCATTACCCATTACTTCACCACATTGCACTGTGAACCGTGTGACGTGCTTAATGGTCGACTAACTATCTTTTCCTAAAACGGTAACGAAGTCTGGCATCTCGTACCTTTTGGATAAATTAATTTAGTCAATTCCTTCAGGGTATGACATCTTGTACTATTGAGTTTGAATGTTGTGTCCAGCGTATATCCATGCCTACTATAACGCAACTTTATTTACTACAAGCTAATTCGCTTGCCCTCTAGCATTTAGGGAGGCTTATTTATATTTTAGGGAAATGGTGAATTTTTCATATGTCAACCATTTCCTCCCAAATTGACCCATTATTGAGCCTCATGTTCTCTTGTTGGTGCTAGGATTTCAGTTAAGCACTCTAACTATGTGGCTAAATTCTCACTCATAGTGTTGGTAGCCCTAACTAGTGGTTGTATCACGGTTGTCATCTGTGAGAACAACATATTCACCATTTCATGATTGCCTTCATCTATTTGTCAACTTTTAGGATTTCTAAAGGTCTCTACAATCAATTGGTGCCTGCCAAGTCCTTTGAATGTTCACCCTGTAGTTATCTTACTTCCTTGAGCAAGGGCTCTGCTATTCAGTTGATTAGAGAATCATCCCTATTAGGACTATTCATTTTGCTGGTTATTTGATTGAAAATATGTAGTGCTCTGGACCAATATCTCTTTTATGTTAACATCATCTCCGCTACTGCTATTTTAGATCGGCCTGGCTTGATAACTCCTAAACTACTAGGGCAACTTTACCTTTGGTCCTATTCTAACATTTGTCGGCACTAGGGAAGCTGACACATTCTTACTTTACCATCGCTCATTAATATTATGCTCGGCATTCATTTATAGGGAGCATTCTTCTTCATTATTTGGGTCTAATGCTGATGACATTGCTGTGGTACTATTACCTTCTAATACCTCTACTTGATTTACCATAGTACCAGTAAGGTTAGTTACACCAAAGGCATATTTTTGGTTGCAAAGTGTAGTTCATCTTGAGTTGGGAGAGTTGAATTAACATGTTCCACATGAAGTTCCCCATGTGATTCCTCTAGTAAGGAATCATTAATCATGTTGCGTGTCCTATCAAATTGACTAGACCTTCTAGGCATTGAAGTGTCAATGCCACTTGCATGGTCTCGTACAAGTCAACTATCTCTCTTACAAAACCAATTATGTCAAAAAGTGAGAAACGTACATGTGATAAGATTTCCCATTAGGCGTGCCAAATTTTTCATGGTGGAAAATAGTTGTTCCACAAAATTGTTGTTGTTGGTGGGGGATCAAGATAACTCATGGGTTCTTACTCCAATTTATATTGAAAAGGGAAAAGTGATGATATATTACTTAAAAGTATAAGGTTGCCTCTAAGTGGGCGTTTAGTACATGAGAAGTTTTTTGGGTCCTAAGAAACATGATTCATCGGAGTCATAGTTTCTGAGAATCTTGTTCTCGGGAATGTAAAAATTATGTTTGGTTAGTCTTGTAGATTCCTAGGAATTGTGGACATTTTCACGTTTGGTTCAAAAGTTATTTTCCTAGGAATCTAGGTAATTTTTACAAAAATACCCTTACATATAAATTGCAAAAAACTTATATTTTAAAGAAAAATAAGGGTTGGTGATTTGGGGTTCTGAGCTTGGGATTTGGGTTTAAGGTTTAGAGTTTATGGATTTAATGGTTTGGAGTTTAAGGGTTTGGTGGTATGGGATTTGGAGGTTGGGGGCTAGGATTTAAGATATAGGGTTTGGTGGTTTGTGAATGAGGGTAAAAGGGTCATTTAGATCAACCAAAATTTTTCCATGGGTTAGGAATATAAGAATACCACTCCCTCCCATGGAAAAATTTTCATTAGAAAGTTTCTCAAAAAGTGTTCCCAAGAATTCTAATTTCCTAGAAATTTTTTTTAACCTTGTATGAATCATGGGAAACTAAGATTCCCAACTAATGATTCCTAAGAAACTTTGAAGAATCCCTGTACCAAACGCCTCCTAAAGGTTAAGATAACAACTGGAATTAATAGAAGGACTACATCTGTACATTAAAATATGGGTACAAACGAAAAATGGCAAGGATTAGAGGGATTGCCTCTGATATAATACTTAAAGTAGCATAGATGCAACTACACTACAAATAAGACTAAACAAGTAAAGTTGAATTGTTGGTGATAAATGATGCCTCTTTATTCCTTTCTATGGCTTTTTATAATGTACTCTAGTTTGGCTATTATACTCACGTCCCGATTTTTGGTTTTACTCCCACATTCCAACGTCAAAACTGTTAAGGGAGTTAATGAATTGTAACCATTACAGCCACTTACCTAATAATTAGTGCAAGCTTGATATTATCCATTGGATTTGCTACCCATAGGTCTAGGACAATCTTTTACTTTGGTTGACTCTTATTGCCTTGCTCCTAGTAATTGTTTCCCTCATTCAAGTTGACCCACTCAATCCATGGTTTGTGCTTCTTTCCATGTTTCAATCTTTATGCTTGGTGATCGATAAATTTTGAATACAAGGATACACAATTCCAAGTTGGTGAACATGTAGTTGGCCTCTTATATCGACGCTCTTATTATTGGGGTACACACTAAACACCATTGATCGATATTATAGTTCCTTTTATGTATGTCTATTTGCATGCATCCTTTATTTTGCAATTAGTTGCCCTTGTCGCCCTCAAAGCTGAAATATCTTGCCAATTGTTCTTCATGAGCCCGATCTTCGACCATGGGGTTCTCTATTAAGAATGTCACCTTTGGCTCGATCCTCTTGTTTACTCCTTAAATTAATGCCCAACAGATATAAAATATTGTTATTCTAAGCTAACCTTGTGAATATTGAAGGTCATGTCTTCCATTTCAACCACAATGTTGCTTGGCAATTCAATAGTGCAGAATATGAAAGAGAAATCTTGAGAAAATACTATAGATATAGAGAAAAGAGGATTAAAGGGAGAGATATTCATCTAACCATGCTTGCTCTTGGGGGTTGGCCTTAGATGCTATCATTTTTGTGTTGGGAATAGGTTGCCTTGAAAAGTAAGTTATATTCTCCAATTTGATGTAAATACATTTTAATATTAATAAATAAATATTTTATTTATGTAAGCTTTATTTTCTAGCTATTAAGGTTCCTAGATTCTAATAAACCAAGATACATTTGCATAAGGATTATGCAAAAGGGGATATGTATCTTTGGATGAATCTAAAACAATAGTCATAATCATTAAATAAAGCCGGTCACTTTATTCAATTAAGATTATAGTGTCCGGATTACCTCCACAGAAAGAATGAGATTCTTTTATAAGGGAATGATGAATTTCAAATCATTAAAGTAGTAGAATTCGGGTAATGACACTATTAAATGAATTAGAGTTAAGTGAGATATCAAGTTCAAGTTAATACCGTTACTTTGAACTTGAACTCACATATTGCATATACTAGTGGCAGAATCGAAATCCTAATGGATTGTGGACTCATGTGATATTTAATATACTATAGGTACGACCATTGTGTGACATTGGTCAAGACTTTATATGTTGGGATCACAGTGGGAGTAAATACCAAGGACCATAAATCCAAGAAATAGAGTTTATAGCATTACATCACTTCTGATGACTTCAGGAAGACAAGTGATATATCTGAGCCCAGTGAATGATAAATTAGCTACTCATTATTTCAAAATAATTTTGAAAAAGTTCTAAAAGATTATATAGTCACTTATCGGATGAAATTTGAGACTAGGGGACAAAATTGACATAAGGAGTAAAACAATAATTTTACTTTGTGTCAATGGATGGCTACGAGGGTTCACAATTACAGGGCTTGCAAATTGGATAAATCAATGTTCAACGTTGACTTCTCGTAATTTTAAAAATTATCAAGAGTGCAATCATGAGTCTTTGGTGAAGTGACCTCATGATTAATAAACTTATATTATCTTAATGAGATTAAAATAATCTCAAGCTTATTGGAATTTTAATTCCTATGTCCAAATGGATTCCCCAATTAGCTTTGGAGAATTCAATCCACATTGAGTTAGAATAAATTTAAGATAAAGTTTATTGATAGAATTTCAGCTATTGTCGTAATTAAGACAAGAGTTGTATTAATTTAAAAAAAAATATTTTAGAACAAATATTGTCCTAAGCATGCTTGAAAATATAAGAAACATTTTGTCAATAAAGAGACAAAATTAATTCTTACATTAGTTAACTAAACTAAACAAGAGTTGTTTAATTAGATAATAGAATTTTTAAAATAAATGTTTATCTTATTTAAGACAAGTGTTTTCTAAATTTGGATAACATTTATCTTAATAATATTTTTCTAACTATTTTAAATTATTTAAATTGTTCAAATTATTTAATTTAAAAAAGTTGAAGAAAATTAAATTAAATCCCCATTTAATTAGGATTTTTGGCTATAGCATTCTATTATATAAAATTAATTTAATTATTTATTTATCCTAATGTTGTTGCAAAGTTTGAATTATTTAAACTTGTGAAACAACCTCCTCCCCATATGATGGAGAGGTGCATGGCCAAAGGAAGGGAATTGGTCTTTGACATAGTCAAATATAGTCCCTTCTAATTATCCTAATTATCTAAGAAAATAAATGTTGAAAATTAAAAGAGATTTAATTTCTTAGGTAACCTACATTCACTAGAAAAATAATTAAGTCAAAAGGATTTAATTAAGTAAAATTCATTTATTTGAATTTTTTTAATTTAAGCATGACCAATTAGAAAGCCACACATGTTTTATTTAATTGTTAAATAAAACGTTATTATCAAAATTAATAATATAATTATTAATTAATAAATCATTAGATAATTTAATTATCAAATATTTTCCATTAGTAGACATGTGAATCCCTAATAGTTAGGGATTGAATATTTGAATTACACTCAAAAGCTCTTACATAACCTAGGGTTAGGTTAGTATAAATATAACCTAACCCCTCATTCTTCTAGTATGGCCGAAATTTTGAGAAGAAAAGCATATTGAGAGTGGCTCAAGTTTTTAGAGACAAACACTAAGAAAAAAAGTTAGTTTTGTTTGAGTGCCTTCATATATTTTTACACGCCATACTTGAAGAGAAAGGAAAGACTTTCTAATGCACTTTAAAAGCTATTAATTATTTTCTTTCGTCTTTGTTTTTATTTCAATCATTAAGTTTATTTGCCGTAAGTTTCATAGATTAATACTTCCCAAAAAATAAGTTGTCAGTATGCTTGGTTGGGAAGTATATTACAAGATTAAAGTGAATGCAAGAAGTATGTAAATTATTATCTATTTTACTTATCCTTCTAACAGTGAGTTATTTACCTATGTGTTTTGTTTTCGCCTGTTTGCAAGCTTGAATGTTTTAAAATTTTAAAAATTCATGGTTGTACAATAAACACTTAGGATAAACAACTAAATTCAACATTTTGTTGTCGTAAGGTTTTAAATTATTAAAATAATGTGAACACCTAATTTTGTCCAGGTGTCTCTTAAAATTAACAATTTTCTCTCCAAAGAAAATAATAACAAAAATAAATAAAATGAAATAAAAGATAGAAAAATGAAAAATTACAAAAAGAAAACAAAAAGATATATGGTAACAATTAAAAAAATTATTATTATATAAAATGAATAATAATAAAAGAGGAGAGAAATTAAAAAAATTAATTAATTAAATAAATGAAACAAAAAAATAAAAAAAAACAAAAAAAGAAAGAAAGAAAAAGGCCCAAAGGCTGTTTGTTGACAGCCCAATGCATAAAAAATGGAAGGGAGCCTAGCCCAATAATTCTTCCCGGTCCACCTTGCATTTAGCCCAACACCCATAACCCAGTTCACTAGCCAACCCGCAACCCAACGCCTGACCCGAATCCCCCTAACCCTAAATTCCGAAATTTGTCATTCCCCCGCATCTCTTTCACCCCTGTACATCCCCTTTACGCGCTTCTGCCCTTTGCTTTTGCCTTGACTTAGCTTCCCTAGGATCCCTCATCTCCCTCGTGAAATCACCTTCACGCCACCCCATCTTCATAGTCCTTTCCCATCTCAACAGTACACGATCCTTTTCATCTCTGCATCGCACCGCGGCAGGTCCCCTTTTCGCCTCTGCCAGCCACCTTGCAGTTCAAAGATGTCTCTCATGCCTCTGCTCCTTCATGCCCCTGCCAACCACCACGCAGCAAAACATCTCTGAACGCCCGTGCTCTCTGCTCCAGCCCACACACTCGAAGACTATAAACATTAGCTCTTGCCCTAGCCACTACCTATTATGGCCAATCGCGCAAAGGAAGTGGCTTCCTCGAGTATAAATTAGAGGAGAAGCTGAGACAGACAAGGGGAAATCAAAAGAAATCAAAGAAACCGAGAGCTCGCAGAAGAGGGGATATCGCAAAAACGGAGGAGATTTAGATATGGGTTTTGGATTCTTGGCATATGAAGCTTGCTTCTGGTTTTGGTAGTACATATCATCTCTACTAGCTAAGGATCAAGGTTCGAATCTAACATCACTCTACTCGTGGGGTTTATGGGTCAAATTCGATTTTGATCTGTCTATTTCTTGTTATCTTTTGGTAATCTGGTTATGTAATCCTTGGTTTGAAATAGGTGAATCCGTTTTGATGTTTAGAACATGATATAAACCCCATTTCGTTTCTGTTTAGTTATGCCATCTTCTCTGCTGGCCAGATTTAACCCTGCATGCCGAATCATGAATTTAGGACTGTTCGTTTCAGAATGACTCGCATTTTGGGACATGATTTGAGGGGTTATCCCGTGGGTGCATGGTGTACTTAATCTGACTCTAGGTTGCAGGAATCCATTATTCTGTAATAGGTTTAGAAATCATGTGAATCAAAACATAACAATTCTGTGATTATTAATTCACTGATTTATTGATGCAAAATAGATTTAGGATGCAGATGGAAATTTGATTTTCAGTGAATTTCGAAGCATATTGGAGTCTGAGTTAGGAAACCTATTTGTCCAGTGTGGGCATTATCTTTGTGTTCAAATGAAATCTGTTCTGGTTCCACTTGATTATGTTAATTCTATGTTGACGCCATTCTAGTTGTTGCAGATGGAAACCCTATTTTGACTATATTTTTTTGATTCAAAATGAATGGTTTTTAATTGTCTGGTTTAAGTACATGTAAACACCTGATTTTGTTCGGGTAAATTTTAAAATTTTTGAAAAATAACAAAAATTAAGGAAAATTATGAAAATATGACAAAATAAGGAAATGTGGGAATATTGGCAAGAAAGCTAAAAATATGAGGAAAATAGAAAATCGAAGAGACTAAAATTTAAAATTAAAAATATAACATCATTTTATCAAGAAACAAATACAAAAACAAAAATTCAAATGAAATAATAAAATAAAAAAAAGATATAAAAGAATAAAAAATTATAAAAAATATAAAAAGAAGCCAACAAAATAAAATAAAATTAAAATAATTATGTAGGTCCCACCATTATTTCTCTTTCATTTTTCTCCATCTCTACTAATGCCACATGTCCCTCCTCACATTTTTGTCTTGTTTTCTCTTTTATCCCACGTAACTAACATAACATTCTTTTTCATTATAATTTTATTTTTACTTTACTTTGTTTGTATTTGCTCTCACATCACATCCCCGCACCATAACTTCTTTCTCTCCCTCCTTTCGTCTTCACCTTTCTTTCCCATTTGTCTTATATGTATAATTTTTTTTATTTTACTTATCAGCCATTCCTTTCTTTCCTTTCTCACTATTTTAATCCACCTTTTCTTTATCTCTTACATGCCACCGCCCCTTCTCCTTGCTTCTCGAATTGTTTTTTTTTTCACCTTTTCCTCCTTCTCTTTTCTACTTCATCCAATATCACCAAGTCATCATCTTCACACGTCTCCCTCTTCATCTGGAACATTCTCACCCACAGCCAGCTCATTCCTCTCATCTTCATCTAAGGTATCTCAAGTCATTAATGCATGAAATATTCTCAGAGATCTTCTCAGCTGTGGGCGGTGTTTTTTTTTTTTTTTTACTTTGGAGGAGGTATTTCATCATTCATAATTTACAGCTCACCACCATCGTACAACCAGAAGATAGGAATAAAGGTTGCAATCAGGTGAAACGAGAGTAAATCCGTGAGTTTTGAATCTGGATTTTGTCTATAAATAAGGGGGATTGAAACCATAACCAAGGGAGAACTAGCAAGCAAGAATTGAAGAGACAATTGAAAAGGAAAACAGAGGAAGAGGAAAACAGAGACACTTCAAAGCGAGTCAGGGAGAAAGGAATAAAATTCTACACGAGAGAAGCATCATCACCTATTGGAGGCTTTGTAGAGTCATAGTTCCTCTCCTGTTCTTTTACGTTTGTGCAAGTCCATCAACATAAAATGAAGAGACTATTTTGAGGTATGAGGTATGGTCATGTCATTTTAATTGACTGATGTTAGAGTGTTTTAGTTTGATAAAAAGGTGAGATTAATTTTGAAACACTCCATTTTAATTGTATCAAGCTGGTTTGATGAATGCAAACAAAACAATAAACTTGATTCATTTGGTTAAACAAGGAAACTGGAATTCAGCTGCTGTCTTCTGTTTTTTTTCTACTGTTGCTGTTTTCTGTTTTTTTTCTACTGTTGCTGTTTTCTGCTGCTGTCTTCTGTTTTTTTTTCTACTGTTGCTGTTTTCTGCTGCTGTCCTCTGTTGCTGTTTTCTTTTTTTTCTGCTACTGTTTTTATCTTGTTCAGTGGTGTTGCTGTTTCTTTGGTAATCATGTTCCTCTTTTTCATGGTTAGCTATGTTATGGTCATCCCATGAGTAATGCTGTGAGCATTAGGGATCTACCCTCATTTGGGTGGTACATTACTTGTTTGA
>JASKGM010074882.1:0-49606 GCA_034509205.1 Ceratonia siliqua
GTAATCGAATGTCAGAAATTTCCATTTTTGTGCCCTGCCGTTGATTCCAGCAAACCGAAAGAAAAAGGAATCCTCCAACTGAATTTTCAGTAATACAAAATTTCTTCGTAAAAGCAACAACATTCAATTTAAACACTACTTGGCTCTTTTGAATTGCACATGTCGATTCCACAGACATTGCCGATACACGTGAGAGAGAGAGAGGGGGGACACAAGACGAGAGAAAAGGAATATAATGGGAGATACTCGTGCAACAAAGACCATGGTGAGAGGAAGCAGGTGAGAGGTTAGAGAAATCTTAGATGGACAGAGAAGGTGAGACTAAACCTGGTTGGACGACATCGGTCCACCTCGGCGTTGTCGAATGTGCCCGGCGGCGTCCAAACAGAGCACCAATGGCCGCGCCCAGCCACAATCTCCAGAGCGAAGCGAAGAATCGAAGATACTCGATGGATTGATGCAATTCCATTTTTTTTCAGGGACTAAACTGTTAATATCTAAACAATTTTTCAATGCAACCGGTTGTTCAGGTTGCAAGTCATGCCATTAAATCTCCTTAATTGTCATCCAACGGACAGGACTCTAAGACAAGGATCTGAGGGCCTGTGAGAATTTGTCTTTCTCGGCTGTTGCATACCGCCGCATTTTTGGGGTGGTAGGGTAGAAGGATCCTAAAAATTGACTCGGTCATTTGAGTTAATGGAAGCGCTGGTCTAATTGGGGTTAATACGAGATTGAATAAGTAATAAAAATATATTTAAAAAATTTTATATTATATAATACTATATATTAATTGGGTCTTATTACTCTACAATCAAGTAACTATAAAATTTTTTAAAAATAAATTTTATTAGTTTTTAAAAGTTTTAAATTTTTTTTATAATAATAAACTAATGATAAATTTTTAAAAAATTAAAAAAAATAATAAAAACAATCAAATTTTTTTTTTAAAAAAATCATACATTTAAAAAAAATAAATATTTAAAAGAAATAAAAAAACATAAAATCATTTCAAAAAATTTCAAAAAATCAATATAAATAAAATACTAATAAATAGTATAAACAAAAAAAATTAATAGAAAAATTGAAAAAAAAATTAAACAAAAATAAAAAATAAATTTAGGGAGACGGTAGCTTACATATTAATTATATAATATAAAAAATAATATTTTAATATAAAAATAATTAAATAATACATATTAATATATATATATATAATATCATTAAATAACTTAAATATATATAAATATGTTTAAAATAATAAAAAATATATATTATATTTATTTATATTAAAAATAATTAAAATAATATTATTTTAAATTACAAAAATTTATAAAAATAATATCAAAATAACATCATTGTATAAAAAAATTATTGACCCAATTCATTTCATCAACTTTTAATCAATTTTGACAAAATTCACCAATTTTTAGGATTTATTAGTCTGTTCCATTTAAAGTTGTCAAAACAGATTAGACCTGCTGAATTAACCTGTCTAACTTGTTTAAAATAACAGACTGAATTTAACAAAATATAACCCATCAAAATAACGAGTTATTCCGTTAAACCATCTCGACTGCAAACCCGCCAAAGACAAGATGGGTTAAAATTTTTTAACCTACTAAATTAACAGAGTAGTCCAACCTACCTCGATTGGCCTGCCGGTTTGACACTCCACCTATTGGTTGAGTTTTTTTGCTATATGCTTGAACCACAAAAATAAAGGAATAAAGGTATACAAAAAAGTTGCCCCTTTTCAAAATTTCTAAAATTTTAAAAGAAATGTCAAATTGGAAATATGAAAAAGGAAAGAAAGAAAAAGAATAAGAATAATTTTTTTTTTCTTGAAAATTTTGTGACACGTCTTTAGGGGGTTACTGATTTACAAGGGAGAATCTTTGAAACTTGACACTGTTTGATTGAAAATATATTTTTTTTCTTCTTTCTTCTTTTTTTATTAATAAAAATTAAAAATTTTAACTTTTTTTTATAATAAATTGTTTCTATTTTCAATAATTTATTTATTTTTTATAAATACAAATAAATAAATATATTATTTTTAAATATATTATTATTAAAATATATTATTTTTTTAAAAAATAACTTATTTTTAAAATAACCTAAAAATTTTATGTGTTTTCTTTCCCATAATAATTATCATTACCATTATTTTTCTGTTTTTGTTCTGTCACTCTGGTCTCTAGAGCCTTCCACACATGGCCTGGTTCCAAAACCAGCGCTCTTTTATGGTCGCCTCTCCTTCTTGCCAAAGTCCACACATTCTCTCATTCTCTCTCTGTGTCAGAGTGTTCTTCTTTCTCATTGATTTCTCTTGATTGGGTACGTTTTTCGTTATCTCTAGGTCCCTTGTGTTTTCTCCTTGGTTGATTAGGCCAAAGGTTCCTTTTTTATTTTTTATTTTCCATTCAACTATTCTTTGCTTGATTGTTTTCTTTGATTTCAATCTTCCAGTGCTTCTCATCGTCTCCGATCTCGTTGGGTTCTCGAAGAATCGACCGACAATGACTCATATCCTTTGATATGTTTCATATAAACTTGTAATTTTTCACGAATTCTATCAAATTTGGTTTGAGGTTAGCTTGCCGTTTGGTTGCCAAGAAAATCGGAGAAAATATGTGGAAAGTATTTGATATTTTCTTTTTCTTTTTCCCCTCTGTCCTTTTGTTTAGCTTTAACTGAAGCGAACGTGGTAACCAGAGGGAACGAGACCGTGAAAGAGCTCAGGCCAGGACCGGCAGTAAAACCAAGCAGCCGAAGAATGATGGGTTAACCCCTGAGCAGCGCAGGGAAAGGTTGTGCTTCCCCTCTCAAAACTCATTTCAATTCACAGTCTTTAATTAGACAGAGGACTCATGAATAATTTAGAGTAAATTGATCATGAGTCTTCTAAGGTTATTATTTTTTAATTTAGTTCTCCAAAACTTTAATTACTTTTTAATTCATCACTCTTTTTAGTTTGACTAACAGCTACTTCACAAATTTGATGAAGCAATATATTTGTTAACAGTATTTAATGGTCACGTGATTAATTGGTTGTTCTATGTCATTAATTCTGTCGAATTGTTATTAATCAGGCTATTAGAAGGATGAAATTGAAATGTAATTAAAGTTTGGAGGACTAAATTAAGATCTTTTAATTTTGAATGAACTCAATTGAGGATCAAAATATTAATTTACTTTAAATTTATTATCTTTAACGCATCTCTCATTTTATTATTATCTCTAGTATGCCTAGCTTTGTTTATTCATATCTTCTTTGTTTGCAGAGATGCAAAGGCACTACAGGAGAAAGCAGCAAAGAAAGCGGCTATGGCTGCAGGAGGGAATAAGGCAGGTGGTGGTGGAGGCAAGAAATAGGCAGGAATCATTGGCTTTAGGGGGTTTAGTATAGACATAAAATTATTTGTATTTCATATTCTGATATGGGTTTTCGGTTTAGAGTCAATCTATTTATGTCATTTGAGATAGACGAACAGAATAATTGGTGTTTGCTTGGAGGGCATTGATGTTGGCTTCTGAACCTTTGACTTGTATCTTATTTGGAATGCAATTTGTCTGTAGCATTTGTAATGATCTTGTTCTCTCTCTCTCTCTTCTATCTGTCATTGATTGGAACTATTCTAACTTCATTGACATTGGTTGATCACTATAGGCAGAGCAAGTGTTATTTGGCAAGCAAAAACAGGTGAACTAGTAATCTTTGCTGCGTAGGAGATGTGAAGATTTTGGGAGAAAGATTGCCTTCTGGTTATGTATCTAGATTGACTAGTTAACGATAGTGTAAATTGAATCCGAGAGCTCGCCTAATGTGACCCATGATAGATTTTATGATGTATCTTGGCTTTACTGGTGAATCAGCTTATTGCTCTAGATAAGCATTGAAGCTGACTAGGCCATGGCTGATATATCTAGTAAATAGCAATTGTGTATCAGACTAATTTTTTTAAATAATGTTATTTACATAAATTTTTCTTAATTATGCATAAATTGCTAAGTTAGTTGTACAGTCTGTGAGAGTTTATGTAAATAGCATGCCTAAATGAAGGAGTAATTACCTTTATGATTAGTGTAGTGACATAGTGATCTTATAAGATGTTTACATTGGTTGATCATTATAGGCAGAGCAAGTTTTATTTGGCAAGCAAAAACAAGTGAACTAGTAATCTTTGCTGTGTAGGAGATATGAAGTTTTTGGAAGAAAGATTGCCTTCTGCTTACGTATCTGGACTGACTAGTTAACTATATTGCAAATTAGATCCAGGTTACTTAATGTGACCCATGATAGACAAGCTTAACATAGAGTCTTGTGGAATTGAGGAATTTGTCGCAATGGAAGAAGTATCAGAGGAACATAGATTTAGTTTTCCTCAATTGACTATTTTGAGGCTATATAGTCTAACAAAACTGAAGAGTTTCTACCCAGGAAGGCATACATTAGAGTGCCCTTCATTGATGAAACTTTCTGTTTATCATTGTGAAGCATTGCACATATTTGACTTTGACCATTCAAATTCCCAGCAGCTGCATCAGGTGGATGAACCAATTCAGCAAACCCTATTTTCAATTGAGAAGGTATGAGCCCTAGCAGCTTATGTTATCATAATCTCAATTTTGTTAACTTATTGGATGACTCTACATTTTTTTTAAGTAAACAATTTGATACTTTGCTTTTGTTTGATTACCAGGTATGCCATAACTTGGAGCTATTAACATTAAATGAAAAGGATGCGGTGATGATAAGGAATGGTCATTATCAGTCAACTCTCTTCAATAAAGTGGAACTTCTTTCTTTGCAATGCTTCCATCGAACTCCAGCTATTTTTCCAAATGATTTCATTCAAAGATTTCTCAGTCTAGTGACGGTTCAAGTCCATTGTAGTTCTTTTGAAACACTATTCCCTTGCCATAGTACAGGAACTCCCATGCATATTAGAAAGTGATGGCTTTTTGATTTGGAACAGCTTAAGTATATATGGGATGGAAACTTTCAGTGGGATCCCCTCGATCAAAAACTTGAACATCTGCAAATAGTGAGTTGTTCTAGATTGGTAAAATTGATGCCATCTTTGATATCTTTCAAAATTTTGACCAGTTTGTATGTGGGGGACTGCAAAGGACTGATCTACTTGATTACATCCTCGACAGCTAAAAGTCTAATGCATCTCAGAAACATGACAATAATCAATTGTGAGATGATGGAGGATATTGTCCATATTGATGAAGAAGCAGAAGAGATCAAATTTGAAAAATTGGCATATCTGGAACTGACTTCTTTATTAAGTTTAAAAAGCTTCTGCTGTGGGAAGCACACCTTTATATTCCCATCTTTAGTGAAACTGGTAGTAACAAGATGCCCTAAAATAATGATTTTCTCGTCAGGAGGGACACTAGCACCAATGCTAAGAGCAGTGGAAGTGGAAAATGGAAAAAAGCGATGGAGATATGACCTTAATACCACTATTAAGCATTTGTTCATAGACAAGGTATGTACAAAGAAATCGTTTTTTTGTTTTTTTTTTGTTTTTAGTATAGCCTATTCAAGGTTGAGGGTGATATTATTTTAATTTCACGTTTTTCATCCCCATTTATGTACAAGACATTTTTATTGGTTCGTTGGGGTATACTTTATAAACATTTAGTTAAAGAAAGAAAAAAAGCAATCAACAAGATAGGGTTGTTATGACTTCTCTTTGGTAATGCTTCATTTTTGGTTGTTTCAAGGGACTTTTCATTTATGAAATGCAGAGAGAGATTAAACATTTTTGTTGCATTTTTTTAGCCTCTACAACTCTTCTAAAGGGCTCATTTTTTTAGCCTTTAAGGGTAGCTCATAGGGGAGGGTGCTTGCCATGGTTTATAAACCCATGCCCAACACATATTAGGCGATGTGGGACTCCTTTCGGGCTATGGGATCATAACAATTCCAGCCTCCTCAACTGCGTCGGTCGGCCAAAGGATCGTTACTGCTCTGATACCATTTATGAACCATGATAGGTAGAACTCATCTCAAAAACTATCTCATAAGGGAGGGTGCTTGCCATGGTTTATAAACCCGTATGTCCAACCCATACTATGTGGGACTCCTTGTGGATTATGGGATTATAACAGGCACGTCACATCCTTAGGTAGAAATTTCTTAGGTGCACCTAAGCCCCCTTCATGCATGTGCATTACTACCCAAGGCTCATTTTGGACCGGAAATGATTTGTGCCACCCCAGGATCATTTCGAGTGGGAACCTCCCTTTGAGAGAACTCCGAGATGGAAAGGCTGTCAAAGTTTGAACCAACTCTTGTTGGAAAGGACCAGCCGTTGAGAATACTTCAGGTCGGAAAGGATTGCGTACCAGTGGGACAAGAATTCCGATGAATGAATTTCACTTGAGGACTAGTGAGTGGCCACTGACTGTATCATAATGATTTCATATTATTTCAGATGATTTACTTATTGCTTCCCTTAAAACTTGCTTTATGGGACTTATGGAACCATATATGAGAATTGTTTTATGTGCTTTCGTCTACATACCTTGATGTTTAAAGCTTATTTTAACACAAGTTTACCAAGAAACTTACACTTTTCGCTATTGAACTTGGTTTTTGTTTTCCTTACCCATGTTCCTTTAGTAATATAAAAATCTAAGAATATTCTTATTGCTAGCTGTATTTCTTATGTTTATATGGCCTATTTTTGGGTAGTATTATCTATTCACCGAGTCTGTTTGACTCACTTTTTTTTTGGTGCTTCCACGATTTTAAATACCCGAGCCCGATTAGACCCTTCCTCTTGATGGGGAGCATTTACTGTTGACACTTTTGGTAGGACATATCTCGACGAGTGTTTTTGCAGTAGTTTTGGATGGTGCACGGTATCATTTATTAGAAGTTTGCCTTATTGTACATCATAACATTGTTTTGTCCATTACACCCATTCTTTTGGATATTTATTTTGACTTATGCTATTCTACCATTTGATGTATTTTGACACACCACTGAATTACTATGGAAATATCATGGCATTACGATGTCTCTTTTTTAGGAAAATAAGTTCATTGCATGGACATGTTTATCATGGCTTAAGGCTTGCAGGATGGAGTTTTGAGGACCCTAGCCTTTGCTGGTCATGGATCTGATTTTTGAGTCGTGACATTATATTATTGCATAATAAAAAAATAAATCTAATTTTTCATATTGCATTACTGGATAATATATATATAATGAGGTGCCATTAGGACACCATATCCGCACATGGTGCCCTAAGGCGTCTATTTTTGTCCTTTAGTGACATTGCTCCTTGTCATCAATTCTTTTAACTATGTGACTAGTCAAGTCAATGGAGGAAGGCAATTAGAATGCAATTTAAGTCTAGAAGATTAAATTGAAAGCATTTAATTTTGAGGACTCAAATGAAAAAAGCAATATTTTTAGAGGGCTAAAATATCAATTTACTCATACATTTATTCAAAATTTAAATATCCACTTCACACTTTATTTTTGTTCAAACTGATAAAATAAATAGAACTAATTTGATTATACATATAACAACCTCTATTCCTCCTAGTCCCCTGCATGACCACCGACTCCCTGCAAATCCAATATGAGTGATCTGTTTTGTTTATATGATTATGCAGCCTGATGTGTTTTCTTCATTGAAGCTCTGATCATAGTGGCTCACGGAGGTTGTGGAGCAGCATCTTGCATTGGTGGTTCATCCGTAGCAGTCTTAGGTTTTGGATTGGGATTTTGCTTGGGCTTCTCTTTTTCTTTGTCCTTCGCGTCCTCCTTTTTATCTTCCTTTTTCTTCCCCTCCTCCTTTTTATCTTCCTTCTTCTTCTCCTCCTCCTTTTTGGGTACTAGGATTTCAATGCTCTTGATAGAACTCCCACCTTTGTAGCAAAGCTTATCCCTAATCTTCTCTGGGTCACAGCACACTACTTTGATTGTCACAATGTTTTCCTTCTCGTTGTAAACCTGGTCTTGAATCTCTGTTGTCGACCATAATTCAACTCAATATAATTGATATCGATTTTCCAATCAAGTAATTTCGAATGAATTTTGATAAAACTAAGATTACTCACGAGGGATGAATTCATCTGTCAGTTAAATTTAATCTTACATTATTATATAAACTTTTTGTAGGATAAGTTTATCATATAATTTACCGTTAAATTAAAAGTTTTTATCACGAAGATTATGCACATAAATGTTTTATAATTCAAGGTTGTTTTGTATACTATCAATACTTCATAGAATTCATGTATAATATAATGTTTAAATATAACTAATAAAAAATTATTTGATCACATTTTATTGCTATTCAATTTTTTTAAAATTTTACATGCAATATCAAGGTGATAGTTATTTCAATTTCAATGGATAGATCAATGAAAATCATATTATATAATGTAATATTCAAAATCAAAGTAATAAGTTATTTTTTTATTTTTAAAGAGACCATAATTTGCAGTTGTGAGATATCACATTTTTTATTTGTATCTTAGGTTATTATAAGATATTATTTAAAAATTATTTTAAAAAAAATCATAAGATAGGATTCTGTAAGACAGTAGTATCCTTAGAAAGATTTGATTTGAATTGAATTATCTGAAATTTAAAAGCTATAGAAAACTAGTGATGATAAAAAAGATTACTCACGAGGGAATTTACAGAGAACCTTCTTCACCTTCTTGTAGCATTTATAACACTGAAGGTCAACCTTGAGCTTCATCATGGTAGGCTGAATGAGTTGAAGGAAAGCCAACATCAAAATCCGAGAGCAAACTATATATAATTTCTTTTTGCACAAATAGTAATAGAAAAGAAAAAAAAATAAAAAACACTCAGGTGTACCTTAAAAGACACCAAAATTTAAACTTAAGACTTTCTGTAAATTATATAACCTTATCATCAAACCACAACTAGTGTCTTATAATCTATATATAATTTAGAGGTCTGAAAAGTATCAGAAAGAATCTGATGTAGAGAAGAAGCAGCCAACAACACAAATTCACGTAAATTCTATGTTGAAATAGAAAATTATCAAGGAAACGAAGTGATTGTGATACTTTGTGAGAAATATTTCAGTGAGAGAAAAATTAAATTATAATTTATGAAAATGGGTAATTAGAAATAAAAAACGAAAGGTTACATCCACTTACCTTCTCCGCCATGGCTGTGGGATTAGAGCTCAGATCTGAGGCTGGGATAAAGGAGATACAGAAGAATTTGAATAAAAGGGAAAGAAAAGAGACGCACTGATTAGTACAGCCTACCGCCTACATTATAAAAGTGTCAAGAGCGTTGAATTTTATACGATGTGACCAAATTTGATAAATCAATTATAATTATCATTTTTTTATGAGAGAAAACATATTTTTATATTTACTTTTGTACAGAAATTTGTTTATATATACTTGGTTTTATTATTTAATTAATTTAGGTGCCATAAGGACAACGCACTACCAAATGCTTAGTTGAAGATGAGATGACCATGCATAATATAATTTTTTAATTACCTTGTTATATTATAATTTTATAATATTTTAAATTCCGATGTACAGGCTGTCACTTGTAAATCATTTGGGAAATCATTGAAATAAATAGGGTTAAAATACTCTCTTTTGTGTTTTTTTAGAGAGACTTAATTATACATATTAAATTATTTTCTCTTCTATTTTAATTACATAATATTTTATTTTATTATAAAAATATATACGAGTCTCTATTAAAATAAAAATATGATAACTTAAATTAAATTTAAATTAAATTAAATTATTTATATATCTAAAATATTCTTTGAGAACTTTTAAATTTTTTTTATTACTGATTATAAATTTTTTTTAAATTATTTAATGTGTTTGAACATTTAAATTTATCTATCATTGATTATAAAAAAATTTTAAAAATTATTTAATATTTTTTATTTCTTCTTTTACATTAATATTATTAAAAGAAAATGAATAAATGAATGATTTGGGTTTGACAATTATTTTTTGGTTTTTCACAAATGATATTTTAGATAAATAAATTATTTACCTATGGTTAAATTTAAAATTATGTTAAGTTACATTATTTTTTGAACTTTTAAGAAAGATTTGTGTATATTTTTAAAATAGAGAGATAATCATGTAATTAAGGCATATATGAAAATAATTTATTCTATTATTTAAATTTTTTCAAGAAACATTTTAATTAAACATAATTTTAAATCTATCCTTAACAAAAATGTTAACTTACAATCAAATAAATTATATACTTAAAATATCGTTTACGAAAAAGAAATAAACAAAAAAAAATTGCTTTAATTACCTTACCCAGGTACTAGGATCCGTGAGTGGTTATGGTAGCAGTTGAAAGTCCCACTTGAGCTTCACGCGGCATTGACCATGATGTAACAAACCAAGCTCTTCATCTCTAGCGATTATTATTTGTGGTTATTTCATGTTTGTGCCCTTTGTTGGGAGAGATATCAGCAAACAAACAAACAAATCAAACACGGGGGAATAATTCTTCTTCCTGTAAATGAAGCTATGGTCGGGAAAGGTATATCCATGTCACCAAAAACCGAATAAGAAAATTGGAAATTAATTTGAAGAACGTAAATGCTGTTGGGTTATTTCCTTCTGTGGAGGAAACCCCAGGTGGGGCTTTTATTATTGCCCCAAGTCCAATAGGGTTTAACTAAAGAAGACTCTAAAATATAGAAAAGGAGAGGAGAGAATAATAGAGGTTACAACCGCAAGTTTTTTTCCCGTCTCTGCACATGTTTCATCAAAGCTTTGATTCGGCTTTGTCATTGGTTCGGACAAGTTGAAATTTGGAGAAGCTCGAGACACAAAGAGATAATCCCAACAGTGCAAACCAGATTTTGAGCTCAGGAACTGGAGTTCGTGATCGTGAATAGTAACTACACGTTTTTTTTTTATAAGTTCTCTCATATTCTCTTTGTATTTGCCAAGATTGATGATATCTTGATGAGATATGTATTGTAGTCTCTAATTGTGATTAGAGGAGACATTGTGTACTCATTATTTGATTGATAGTGGAGATTTGATTAAACTAGGTCCCGTGATTTTTCTTCTCATCTCGTCTTAGTAGACAACTCTTGGCTAAATTTATTGTGATTACACTATTTGAAGCGGAATTAGATAGTGAGGTTCTGAGCATCTCTCATGAGTATGATAATGAACCAAGCAACCATAACCCTTGTATCTCATCATCAAACTTAATATCCATTCCAGCCAATTGATTAATAATTCCTTAGAATGTATTCAGGTGATCAGATAAAGGAGTCCCGTCCTGATATCTCAAAGCCATCATCTGTTTAATTAGAAACATCTTATTATTTCCAATCTTTCCCGCATCTAACTGTTCAAACTTACTCCATAGAGTATGTGCACGAGTCTTCCCCCTTATATGGTTCAAAACATTATCATCTACCTATTGCCTGATAAACCCACACACTTAGTCAATGTAACAAAATTCGATTCCACGCTAGACTTATTTTTCGATTTTTCAGCACTGAACACTTGTTAGGTAATAATTTTTCTCATAAAGAAGATCCTTCATTTTTTTCCTTCTATATGTGATAATTTTAACCATTAAGGTTAATCATTCTACTCATACTTGCTTCCATAACTCAAAACCCCAACCTAGTAACCAAGCTCTGATACCACTTTGTTGGGAGAGATATTAACAAACAAACAATTCAAATACAGCAGGATAATTCTTCTCCCTATATGAAAGCAAATATAGTTTAACTCCTTCTTTTATGTGTGCTAGAAAAAATATAGAAACAATCAATCACATCAAACCACAAGAACACAAGCAATTACTTATGTGGAAAACTTTCCTAGTGTGAGGAAGAAAAAATAAGCAAATTATTGAAGGAAGTGAGCAAGGAGCACAAGGAAGAAATATGAAGGGGATGGGGGGAGGTGGAAATAATGGCAAGTCTGAAGAATGGAAAATGGGGAGGGAAGTTGCAACATGGCCCATGGATGATTGCTCAAAACTTAACAAGACAAATGAGGGGTAAGGGTGGAAGGCCGTTTGAAAATATAAATGGATGATCATAAAATATTTTGGGGATTGAAAATGGAAAAAGAAATGTGAATAGAGGTTCAAGATTTGATGTGCTGCAAAATCTAGTAGAGGATATTGGAGTGAGGGTCATAAACTGGAAACAATGCATGAAAACAATGAGGGAGAGATGATGAATGCAAATAGCTATGGTGTTGATAGATTGGATGGTAAAAATAAAAACTGACAATGTCTGTGTTGCACTTGGATTGAGCTCCAAGTCAGGTTAAAGGCATATCCTACAAGAGTGAAACACAAACTAAGGGTCGAGTCAACCATAACCAGGCTCCGATGCCAAGTTAGATTAGTCCGAGCTTATATGAGTAATGAGTGTAAAGGTGCCAAAAGTAGTAAAAAGATGTCCCTTTTACTTGCATAGTGGGATATTTATAGGGGGTAAGTGTAGCATGGTTGCAATTCTAGGAAATGGAGGTGCCCCTAGGTCTTTATGGTTGGATTGGACCCTTGGCTGGGCCATATTTTATTTAAGCATAGAGATAGGGCTATGACACTTCTCCCTTTTGAAATCAGAGAGAGACTAGTTTATCGATCTCCGAGTTTCAAGGGGGTAAGGGTCGATGAGGCCTTAGGCTGCATCTTATCAGTTTGATAGTTGCAACATTTTTTTTCCTTAGGGGGTGTGGCGCTTTATCTTGGAAACGGTGTGTTGTGTGGTTGTTTGTGTCAGTTCAATAAATGTGACATTTCTTCTTTTGAGAATATGACACTTTGTTTCTGACCACTTAAGTGAGTTTACTCTATAGGATTGGAAAGACGTGTCTATCGGTGATTTCCTATAAATAAGGTTGGGTCTAGTATTTGTTAATTTTCTAAAAAGATTTATTTCACAAATTGTTGGGAGGTTAGTGTCGTACTTATTTGTGAGCTTGTCCTTTGTTTATTCTCCCTTGTCAATGCCACCTTTGTTCTCTAGGTATGTTTTTCTTCATATGTCTTATTTTTCTTCAACGATAGTTACCAGCAAGGTTGGTTGACGTGTTCTTTTATTATGTGGATTTGCATTCGTTCTGCCTATTTCGTGCTGACAAAGTTGTGCTAACCTTTTCCTCTTTATTCTCCATTCTTTTTCTTTCCACTTTGTCCCTTTCTTTATCTTTTTTTCTTTAGGTTGGCTCATTATCATGGACAAAGGAAAGGCTAAGGTTGGGGAGAATAGGTTGTGTAATGATTCTTCCAATGTGGTGGAGGTTGGTTGTTTTGTGGGGTTCGAGGGTTTAGGCCCTGTTTATGTTAGTTATGCTTAAGTTATAAATATTTCCCCTTACTTTCTGTCAAACTTGTGGCTGAGGAGGGACACCTGAGTGTTTCGCTCTGGAATACTCGATTTCATGCTGGACCTTTTGTGGAATAGTATCTAATTTTGCCTGCTGAAGAGAAGAGACTCGAATATTCTTCTGTTGTTAGTATAGCTAGATTTTTGCTTTCAAATTATGCTTGGGAAATCGTTGTGGCTCGAGCGTTGTAGAGGGATGTTAAGGGACTGATTGAGGATTATTGATGTGCACGGGACAAGGCTAATAAAGTGTGAGCTGCATTGATGAGCTATAAAGGGCGGTTGATCACTTGCGGATTAACCTTACGTGATGCATGGTGTTGAGGACGCCTGAGAGTTGGAAAAAGATGAGCTGTTGGCTTAGATTGATCATCCTCAGAGGAGAGCTCGAGACTCTATGGCCAGCATGGATTCTTGCTTGGGCTATTTTAGGGACTAGTTTTAGTAGTTGTTGTGCCCTTATTTTTGTACTTACATCTTTTTCATGTTGGGTCGGTGTGCCCATATTTTTGTAATAACCTTTATATTTTTGTGTGTTGGGCCATAGTTGGCTTATTTTTTTGATATGGTTCATTGCTGCTTTGGTTCTTTGGGTTGTTGTTGTTGGGTTGGTCATTTGAACCAATTCTGAGTTTGGTTAAGGTGACCATGTTGTGAGTTTCCTTTTTGGATATGTTAGTTTCATTATTTTCTCTGGTGGTGTCACCTCGTCTAGCAATGCTTAAATGTGGTGTCTGCTTTTTCTCAGGCCTTGACATGTTTCTTTTTTACCGTAGAGTAGCTTTGGCTCCCATTTTTATATGTAGAACTTTCATCTTTGAGGTTTTTACTCTGGGTGTGTCAATATTGACTTTTCTTTGTCTCTTGCTGATTAAGGTTTAGCGAGTGGGTTTTTCATGTTTTCTTTGAGCCTCTCAACTTGTTGATTTTGCTTAATTGGGTATTTTGTTGTTTTAAGCTTTATTTTGGCAGGTGGAATTAGTAAGTTAGCTAGTTTAAGCCACCAGCATAGGATGGAGGCGATGGAGAAAGAACTTTCCAAGTCAGGAGTAACTCGAGCCCTTGTTCTACATGCTTTGGTTCAAGAGGAGGGGCACTTTCTCAAGTGAAATTTCTAGAAAAAAAAGGTTGGTTGTTTAAGAACCTAGTTGGCTGAGTCCATTAGGTTTGGGTTGGGATGGCCCAAGAGTTGGAGTTGTTGATTGCCTAGTCAGCTCATTGTACGAAGCGGGTTAGCGACTCCAAAGGTCAATTATAGGTGCTTGTTAAGGAGAAGATTGTCAGCAATTATCTTAAAGCTTTGAACCATTGTCTTGAGCAAGTTAAGTTGTTTATGCCTGACTTCTGAAGAGATCACCTTGATTGCCTAAAACAAAAAGGGGATGGTGTTCTGAGTGGATAAGTCGAGCAATGATACGGGGTATCTGTTGTGGCTGAATTGTTTTAGGGTTTATTTGAAGTTTACTTCTAGACTTATATTAACTTTAAAGCTTAACTTTAAAGTATCCTTAGAGTGATTAAGGTTGCTCCTTATCTTTCTACTTCTTTGTTATTGTGGGTTTGTTCTTATTTGCTATCTTTACTTATCTTATTGTTCCTTTTGTGGTTGATGGCCTTACCCTCTTGTCAGGGTTAGTACCAAATGCCTTGGTGGTTTGGTCTTTTTACAGTGTCTTGTCCAGGGTGCTTCAATCACAAGTGATATGATCTCTCCTTTTTTTAGAGTTTTAAATGTAGTAATTGTGCTTTCCAAGGGGCATTGTTGTTTGCGTTTTTTGCAGTGTTGGCATTAAATCCGTCATTTGCATTTTCCTTGTTTTGGCATTAAATGCGTCATTTGTATCTATTGGATTTATTCACTTTCTTTGGTTTTTGACCATTGGATTGTTTCATGGTTTTGCTATAAAGAGTTCCATCGTTGACTTTTTACTTTTCTCTCTATTCTTTCTATAAATGTAGGTGATGCTTTCTTGGTTACAGCTCGATTATTCTCATTCGTTTGGCTCATTCTTCTATGCTTTCTGGCTTCCTTGGAAGGTTTTTATTGCGTTGTGTATAGGGTTTCAAGTTTTGGTTCTTGCTTTGGTTGGCTATGCTTGACTACACTTTGTTTTCCAGATAAATTTTTGTGAAGAGATAGAGGACCCCATCGGCCTTGTCCTGCAAAAAAATGAGGCAATTGAGAATGGGCTCTTTGAGTCGAACCGTTCCTATAATGTGGGTAAGGAAGCTTAGGTTCCAAGGAACTCCGAATTGTGTTGAGGAGCTAGAGGAGTCAGCCAAGTACCTGAGGGGTGAGCTAAATGCTTCTTATGATATTCGCTTAAAGATTATGCATAAGTGGGAACATGTGGTTCATTTAAAGGCCCTTTGCATAGAAAGGGATAGTGTCCTTAAGGATCGAGTGCGAGATTAGGCTAGAGAGAAAATTTTCCATAACTATTTTAAGGATTTTGTGGAAGGTTTTGAGCTTTGTGTCGAACAAGTGAGGTTGGTGGCTCCCGACTTCCCTACAGACTAGTTGAATTGTTTGAAGTAATTGAAGGATGGTGAGTTTGTGAATTCTAGGGAAATTGGCAGGGCTTAACGCCTTGATCATTCAGGGGATGATCTTGACTCTTTCTCTGAGTAGATGGAATTACCATTTTGAGGTTTTATATGTATTTATTTTGGTTTTGTAATGACTTTCGTGGATTGTTTTTGGAATGTCCCTTAAATGATTGGTGATTAGTCCTTACGCTATAGGATTATTGTAGTTTTATTGTTACCTTTTATTTGTATTGGTAAGTAGTGGTAGGCCCTTTAACTAATATTGGTCGAGTTTGGAGGACATTGGTAATTTTTTAAAGTCTAGGTTTTCATTGGCTGAGTTTGGAAGATATTGATCCTTTTTGAATTTTTTGGGCTTGGCATTGGCTGAGTTTGGAGGACATTAGTCCTTTTAGTCGACATTGGCTAAGTTTAGAGGCCATTGGTCCTTTTGGTTAGCGTTGGCTGAATTTGGAGGGTGTTGGTCCTTTTGACGTATGGGTCGACATTGGTTGAATTTGGGAGACATTGGTCCTTTTGGAGGACATTAGTCATTTTTGAAGTTTGGGTCGACATTGGCTAAGTTTAGAGGATGTTTAAGTTAAACGGTGTTAAATGATGATAACCGTGTTGCACCTGGGCTAGGATCTAAGTCAGGTGAGAGTCATATGTCTTTTCCCATAGATGATGCCAAATTACGATGCCCATGTTGCACTTGAGCTGGGCTTCAAGTCGGGTTAAAGGTGTATCTTGCAATAGGGCTATTCAAAACCTAAACCAAACCAATGGATTGATTTGGTTTTTTATATGGGTTGGGTTAGATCAAATTTTTTTAGTAAATATTGGGTTAGGTTTGGTTAGCAAAAATAGTAAACCAATCTAATCCAACCCAACCCAGCTATTTATTATTATTATTTTAAATAAATATATTATATAATATATGAAAGGTATCAGCATCACCAAAAATTTGAATTTGAAACATTAGTCCATTTTAATTGTGACTCTTTGATTTTAGTTAATCTTAATAAGTTTTGCTTGTAAAACTCTTAAATATTCTTTAGGCTCTAGAAAAAAGTACCTCTCTTGGTTCTCTTTCATTCCACTATTCCCCATGTCTACGTTTCTTTCTCTTCTTCTTTTGTCTTCTTTAGCTCTTTTATAAATACTATTTTCAATCCTTCTCCAATTTCCTTATTAATTAGTTTGCTCTTGAACATTTTTCAATGTTATTGTAGTTGAGATTTTCATTGTCATATGTTTTCTTATTTCTTTTAGAACTATAAACTTATCCATATTTATTTTTTCCTATTTAAAATTTTGTAATATTCTTATTTTGAGAATTTTTACATAATTTTGACTGAAACTGAGAAACTGACCCAACCCAAACCAACTTTTCATGGTTTGATTTAGTTATGTCATAAGTCTTGTGATTTGAGTTAGTTAGAGGTATGGAGTGTAAAAAAAATTCTTCAGTTGGGTTTGTATTGAGTCTAAACCCAAACCAACTCAGCCTATGAACACCCCTACCTGTAAGAGTGAAACACATAAACTAGGGGCTGAGTTGGTCATACTCGGTCTTCAACACTTAAGTTAGATCAGTCCTAACTTATAAGAGTAATGAGTTTAAAGGTGCCAAAACCAATAAAAATGTCCCTTTCATACCTGTATAGTGGGATATTTATAGGGGGTAAGAGTGGCATGATTGCAATTCCAAGAGATGGGGGTAGCCCTGGGTCTTTATGGTTAGAATGGACCCTTAGTGAGGCCATACTTTATTTGGGCCTGAAGATAGGACTGTGACAAAAGCCAACAAAAAAGAAAGACAGAGAGACATTTTTCCACAAGAAATGAGGATAAAAGACAGGGTTAGTGTCGATGAAGCAAACATGAGGGGAAGTAAGGGTATAGAAGGTGGGAAGAAGTTTTTAGAGATGGATGGTGCTATAAGGAAAATAGTTCCTTTACAAGATAATGTTATTAGAAATAAGCAATTGAATAAAGGAAAAAGTATCATGAATGTAGCTAACAAGGGAAGCTTAAAATTGGTGGTTTGGTACAACTTCTATTTAAAGAAAATGTTATGGAACAACATGGAAACTTACTGATAAAATGTAGTTATGTCCACTTCAATAAACCTCTTGACAGAGGTAAAGATATGAGATAGAGATATATTGACAATGAAAGTGAAGAACAGATAGTGTTAGGGGAGATTAGGTTCATAAGGTCCAATAATCCAATTCTATTGATTAGGAGATATGTAGAGGAGATATTGGTAGCTAGTGGATGTACGAATAGTTTAAAGTTTGAGATTGTGAATGTCGGGAGGAAAGGTATATGGGAAAGGCCTAAAGAAGGGTAGATAAAAATTAATGTTGATGTAGCTTCATGTAGAAATGATGGACAAGCTGGTTGTGGGGGGTTGATACGCAATAACAAAGGTGCTTAGATAAAAAGTTTCATGAGGAGGATTAGAGTTTGCATAACTTTTAAAGCTGAGTTATGGGAGGTGCTTGAAGGTCTTTCCATGGTCGAGAGAGTGGGTACAAAAGCATTGTAATTGAAAGTGATTCTAAACGCATAGTGAACATGCTGATAAATGGGGAAGGACACTGCACAGAAAACCAATCCTTGGTGGATGCTATAAGAAGATGGCTTACGAAACCATGGAAATATAAGACAAATCACGTGAAGGAAGGAGCAGATGCCTAGATATACTTGTAAAACCAAGCTTGAAGATGCCGTTTGGGTAGGTGTTAATTGAGGAACCTATTGATGAATTGAAACTCATTTTATGTGCTGATGTAGAAGGGTTAGCGTCACCCTGTAGCTTCTATCTTTACTTTGTTTTTCTTGGGCATTTTAGCCCTTTTTGTACCATTTTTACACTATTATTATCTTAATACTACATATGGTGATTTAGTTCAATTGATAAGGAGAGGTTATCGGCTTGTGAGGTATAGCGAAGCATGGACTTTTACTCTCCCATCACCTGTAATTCAAAAATGTAAGTCAGGTTGGTTAGGTCGAGAGGCTTACTATAAAACCGATTAACTAAATAAAGTAAGTATCTGAGGTACCTCTTGTTGCCACCTGCCAAAAACAGTGTCCAAAAAAATAACTGAGGAGATAATTTAGCTCTTATACCAAGAAGGGTAGGATCAGGTAATTGAATTAAAATAAAGAAAATAACTGAGGAGACAGATCTTGTAAAATTATGGTATTAAAACTAAATTATAGTATAGCAGAGTAATTACAAAAAATATTAGAATATTGTAAAACTAAAGAACTTACAAAGTAATGTGGATGAGAGGAAGAGGAAACTTTAAAAATTACAAGTGTTTATAAAATTCTAAAACTTCAAAGGATCTTCAAAAGAACTCTGCCTCTTATATTGTGAAAAGTTACTTTTATAGACCAAGAAGTTCGGACTAGGAATCCATTGCGGACTTCAAACCTCTTCAAATCTAGAATAGTGGTGATACAGTTGGCATGGGTAGTTGTTGGTGGTGTCCTTTTGTGTCACATGGGAACTTTACTACAGTTGGCATGGCTAGTTGTCGGTATTGTCCTTTTATGTCACATGGGAACTTTACTTTTGTTAAAGTCTCCTGTTTAGTAGTGGTAACTTTTGACTTTTGGTGCCATTAGTTGCTAGAAATCATTATCTTTAGATAAAGATTATTAATAATGTTTGATGGTCTGGTTGTGATGTCTTGTTTGTCTTCTAGTCTAATTGTGATAGATTTGCTAGGTGAGAGGGATCAAGGTCTATACTGAAATAGTCATCCTCATTGACAGGTGTGAAATCTGAAATGACATCATCTTGTTCTTCATCTCCTACTAAGGTAGCTTTGTCGGAAATGGCTCGCAGCTTTTGTGAAAATTCATCTTCTGAAGTAGCTGCTATTAGGCTAGTTATGATATGAGATTTTGTTGTCAAGAATTGGCTGTTTTATTGTAAAATAGCCTTGTTGACCTGTTGTTTATGTCTATTATTGTGCAACCATTTTTTAATGGTTGTTTCGTTTATAAAACGGAGGCTGAACTCTGTCCACCATCTAATACTAATATCTTTGCCTACCCACGGGAAATGAGGAAAAGGTAGTTTTTGGACAAAAGTATATTGCCAAGTCATGATCCAAGATATACCATAATTGATCACAAATTGGAATAATTTACTTCCTTCAGGGAATTTTTTCTAGCTATTGAACAAAGTTCAAAGCTTGTTGTGGTAAAATATGAAGATTGGGTCCAAAGATAAAGAACCATTGAGGAAATATTGTAATATCTTTCTTAAACCAAATAAACCATGAATGATTAGTTGGTTTAACAAAGATCATATTGTACTAGGCTTTTTGATAGTCCTGATAATCAAACGATTATGGTCTAGAGAAGCTCTGGTGGGTGTATATAGACATCTTCCATTGTGATGAAGTCAGTATTTGGTTTATTTTTAATTTTGAATATAGGATCCGTTGAGGATTTTGTTCATTGTACTGATGAGTTATTGTTACTAAGTCTGTATATACAAGAATAAACTCATAGAATAGTCGGTTTTGTCTAGGGTTTCAAGCATAAAATGCCAATCTGGTAAGGAAAAAATTATGGAAACTATCTCTTATGGAGAGACTTTTGAATAAGCTTGGAATTATGGTTCTACACAAATTAAAAGGATATTGAGGTTTTTCCTTAAATAATCCCTAACTCCTTTGGTCACTGTATTGCTAGGAGGTTTGGTTTGAGTTGGTATGGTTAGCTGAACTGGTTGGTTTAGGATTTGCTCATAGGATAATGGAGCAAATTTTTGTGTGTTATAGAACAGGTGAATTTGGTATAACTGGTGGTGGAGGTGCTGAAATGTAATACATGTTTTATTTTATTTTATGTTTTATGTTATTTTTATTATTTATTATTATTTAAAATATATATATATATATATATATATAATTATAATAAAATACCCTTTCCCTAATCTTTCTCCACCCTCTCTACGGTGCCCCTTTTCCCCAAACTCTTTCATACCTGCTCCTCACCTCTCTCGACCTCCTTGCCGTTGCCATAGGCCAGCCCCACAGTGCCGCCATCGCACGATTTCCAGCTAGCCACCATGCAACTGAGCCAGCGTGAGACTCTTAGTGCCGCTGAAGCAGACGTTGTAGTAGTGCGTCGCTTCTCCGTTAACCATCGTTTCCTAACTGTAAATTGTCACTCGTCGTGCTACCGTTTGCCATCAGTTCGACCCCCCAGACACCACCGTCCTCACCGTGAAGGCCACCGTCGGCTGGTGCGTGGCGCCGTCGCTAGGTGCGTGCTGTACGATGGGCATTCATGAGAGCTTGGTCTATTGATTTCAGGGCCAAATTCCATATTTAGGGTTAGTTTTCTTATCTTCTCCACCTGAGTTTAAGTCGTATAGATTCATAATTTTGGTATTCTTCTTAGTTGGAAAACCTTTGAATTTCAGAATTCTTAGGGTAGTGTTCTTTGTTTACAAACCCAACTGAAATATTCTTGATTTCTTACCTTGTTGCAGCTTCAAATCCTTAGGTGGAATTGGAATTCAATTTTTAAGCATGGTGGAACTTCCTTCGATTTTCAAATCCTAGTGGTGAGTAGTTTACTGTGAACATGCTACTTTTAAGTAGTTGGGTAGTGATCCTTGCTAAGTTAGTTAGCACTATTGAAAGGAAATGCAATTTTGATTAAATTGTGTTCTAGTAAGGTTATTTTTCCTGATCAAATTATATGGGTGATAATTGGAGGAAAGGATATTAAATCAAGTGAATATTGATATCCAGTAAATCCTTGATTCAATTGGAAAATTTTTTTTTTGATATTTAAATTTTACTAAGTAGATCGCTCGGTCCGTCTCCTTAGTTCAACTGCCTCAGTTTGGAACTAACTAGGTGACTTATTTATAGGATGAAGTCTCTCTCTAATTAACACTAGTCTTATCAAGATATAGTAGAGATTTAGTATGCTAATGTATTATGCGCTTGTTCACGCACTTAGGACTATCTGAAACAAGCCTTCGAAACACAAGCGATCTTAAAGTAGAAAGATTGTGGAAGTGGGATATTGAGCCTACAATTTTATTATGAGTGGATTCTTACTTACCTCTTGATGCTTAAATCATTAAATTTTACCTTGTGACTCAATTACTTTATTTGAGTACGACTTGGAATAATTTTGAGGAAAGTAATATATATTTATATGTGAAACTTATTATTTTGTTCCACATGATGAAAAATATCTGAACTTTGATATTGTGAAAGTATGAATGGTATGATAATTATGAAAGTAATTTAGAACTGTATTCTGGGATCTGTAGTAGAGTGGTGGTAGAACCACTAGGTGCACCTAGGTCACAACCTTTATCAGTTGGCAGTTCCTAATAAAGGGTACTTTTGTCAGTGAGTGCAGTTCTTGATAGAAGATTGAGTTTTATTATGAATGATTCCTCCGGATAAGAATGTTCCGAAAGAGAACAAGAAAGTTAGTATTTTCCTTCAGTGAGTGTTGTTCTCGAAGGTGAGAATTAGGTTACCCTCTAGTTGAGATTTATCCTCTAGAGTGGAAATACTATTTTCTCAGTTTAGGTTCTCCCCTTATATTGTTATGGATTTTAGGAAATTTATATTTTTACTAAAGAAATTCTTGATATAATATCTCTTTGAATTTTATGTTGTTACTAGTTATTGTAATATGGTTATGAAGTGAAAGATTATTTTCTTTTCCTAAATGTAAGGTTCATTAGGTGCTTATTATGTTGAAAAAGAGTTGAAATGAAATTTCATATTATTTTAGCAGTAATGCACTTACATCTAGGAGTTTATGTATCAATTGGTAAGTTTGATTTCCATTCACTGAGTCGGTGAACTCACCCCTCAAATTTAACATTTTCAGATCAGGTCACTGGTGAACTTCCTTCAGCTCCACCTGCACCCTTTGAACTAGCTGACTGAATTTGGTAGGCATCACCTTGAGTAGTAATGTTAGAGTTTACTTGAGGATTTGTGAACAGATGTTGGATAGGTTGCATTATTTTTGCATTTTCTGAATAAGGGTCTTGGTCTGTATATAATAATTGCATAGTTTATATGTAGTTAGTGGATACAGTCCATGATGGACCATTTATTGTTTTCTGTTAAGCCACTGAGGCTTCTGGTTGATGGTGGGCATCTCCACCTTGTTATTTTAACAGATTTGTACCCTGAGACTGTTCATATTTCAGGGGAAAATTTGCCAAAATTTTTAATAAATTATTGACTTAAAATTATTTTTATGAAAGTGTATTTCAACTTTATGCTCATTTAAGAATGATTATGAATGATATTAATTGCATTAGTATTTTAAGCTGGTAGGTAATTACCTGAAAGGTAATTTCCTACGCCGGTCATGTGTCTTAAAATGGGGCGTGACATGAAAGCCTAATGCTTGAAGATTTGATGTATGGGGTAGGTGTTGTGGGTATAAACAAAGCCCCGTAAAAGTCTTTTGTGACTTCTTTACCTTTACCTTGACTACATTTACCTTTCGAGGTGGATGACATTGTGTACACATTTTCCTACAAAAATTCTCTTGTAAGAAAATCTGGTAGAACATTTTGATTTTCTTTGATATATTGTATGTCAAAATCAAAACATGATAAAATAGATTGCCATCGTACAAAGATGTGTTTTGAAACTATGTTTTGAACACATTTTTGTAAAACTGATTTAGCTGCTTTGAGTAAAAATCTTTTGTAAAACAAATCATCTTAAAATTTGGTAATACATAAAACTATGGATAAAATCTCTTTCTTTATAGTAGAATATTTTTTCTTAGAATTCATCCATGTTCCTGAATAATATCAAACAATTTGTTCTTTGGTAGACTCAGGGAAAACCTATTTGAGGACTCCTCCATAACCTAAATCTGAAGCATCGGTTTCTACTATCATACTGGCTTTAGGGTCTGGTAATCCTAGACAGGGTAAAGTTTTTACTTTACTTTTACGGTCTCTAACTATTGTAGTCATTTGATTATCCCAAGGTGGCGGACTTTAAAATCTGCCACATAATTGAGACATCTTAAAAATCTTTGTAATTGAATTTTGTCCTTGATTTCATTTAGGAATTTATTCGCGAATTCTATTGTTTTTCTAATGGGAGTTATAGTTCCTTGGTATCTTGAATTCTAGTAACCTAACTTTGGTTTGCAATAGTTTCATCTTTTTGGTTGAAAATACTAATCCACTTTCTTTAATAATTGTATAAAATTGATTAAGGTGTTTAAAGTGTTGATATATATAATATGAAAATACTAAAATATCATCTAAGTAAACTATAGTGAATCTGGTATAAGTATTGAAAATATCGTTCATGATATTTTGATATTATGAAAGGGCATTCTTAAGTTTGAAGGGTATTACATTCTATTCATAATGTCCAAATGGTACTGTAAATGCTGTTTTGTATTTATCTTTCTCATCTACCTATATTTGGTTGTATCTAAATTTCATTTCAAATTTTGAAAATATGGAGGCATTCTATATTCTATCGATAAGGTCTTTTTTGTTTGGTATTGGATACCTTATCCATCTAAGAACTTTGTTGAGTGGTTTATAATTGATTACCATCCTAGACACTCATCTTTATATTTCAGTCTGATTTCTGACATAAAAGGCTAGGCAACTCTAAGGTGATTTACTTGTCTAATCAATTTTTTGTCTAAATATTCTTGTATTTCTTTTTTGTAGTATTTTAAGGTTTCCTCATTTATTTGAATGGGTATAACTTTTGTTGGGATTTTTTCTCATCGAATTCTTTTTCATAAGGCAAAGCGACTACATATTTCTTTCTTGTCCAAAAGGCATTAAGGTGCTCTGCACAAATATCTTTTTCAAATTTTTGTTGTAACTGCTGTATTTTATTTTTTATATGTGGCTTGTTAACCTGTTCTTCTATTAGTTTGTAATGTATTTCTCTATTTAGAGATTTAATATAATATGTCTTTTTTGTAATTAAGTTAATTTGGGAAATGGCTGAGTTTAGTAAAAGATTCAAATATTTTAAATATAGTTTTCGAATAAATTCAAAAGTTATGTTTTTTTCCTAAACTTGTTGTGGTGACTCCTTCTATTGTGACTTGGAATGGCTATATTGTGGTTAAAAAGGGTGTTCCTAAAATTATTGATTCATTCAAGTTTTTTACTAAAATGAATGTGGTTTTGAAATATGTCTTATTATTACAGATATAAACTTTTGAAAGTTTATAGTTTATGTGTAGTTTGGTTCCATTTGCACTACTTAACAGTTCTTTTGTCTTTTCATAATATTGTGTGGAGATTAATCCCTCTTGTATACAATTCATGTCTACTTCTGAGTCAAATAGGGCTATTGTTTCAAGGTTATAATCATTGTTAATAACTAACTTAATTGGACAATACCGTTTTTGTATTTGTATTTTTATTTTAGAGATTATGTTTATGTAGTTTTTTCTGATTCTTCTTATTCTGGTTCTTTTTCTATTAATACTTCTTTTCTATTTGTTTTACTAGTCTCTGGTAATTCTTGTAAATTATTTGTTAAATTTAACATTTGTAATTCTAAAGCCATGTCTTTTAGCTTCATTTGTCTAATTTCTTCCTCCATATGTTTGATTTCATATTGTAAATGTTGTATGGTTACCTGTTGTTCTTTTGGTTTGAATCTAGTTAAGATTTGTTTTAGGTTATATGGTTATATTGTTTTTGGTTTTTGTTCCTCGTTTTATGACTTATTTTAATTGTAGAAGGTAGTCTCTTTTAAGGTTTGGGTCTTGTATCTTATCTATAATTTCTACAAGTAATTGTGCTTTATCTTTGTTTATTACATTTATCGTTTTATTTTCATACAATTATCACAACTACATATTTTTGGTCCTAAACATATTTGTTCTTCTGAACTAGAGGATTCATTATCTGTTTCTTCTTGAATATTGTTAATTTGATTGTCTTGTTTGCTATTTGAAGTTTCTGATTCTGAGGTTTCATATTGTTCATCTATTAATAGATTGATCAGGCTTTGTTTAAGCTTTTCATATAATTCTAAACTATTCATTTTCTTTTTTACTTTTCAATGTCTTCACGTATGTCCTACTTTTTCACATTTAAAGCAAACTATATCTTTTCTAATATATTTTTCTTGTGAGTCAAATTTAGATTTCTTGTATGAACTAGGCTCATACTTAGAATATTTTTTGTATCATCTTTTGTATTTTTATTAGAAGGTTGATTATGAGACTTATGGTATTTTCTTATTTTTCTAGTGTTATAAGAAGGGGCTTAAATCTTTTCAAGTCCATATTGTTGGCAAAAGGTTCCTAATTCTTTCTTATTGTCTTTTAACTCTGACTTAATTTTGTATTGTAACTTCAAATCATTACATATGGTTAATCATTCTGTAGTGATAAAGTTAATAATTTGTCCAAAAGTAAGTTAATCGTAAGGTATGGTATTGTTAAATTATTTTCTATTGGTTTTCCTAACCTTTTTTGCAAAGAGTTTAGGTAAACTTGCTATAAACTTTTCTTTCCAGAAATCTGTGTTACAATCAGTTCTGGCATAAAGTTTTCTTAAAAACATGTCTTTGTACCATCTAAAATCTGTCTTTGTGGGGTAATTTAAACTAAAAACATAAAGATTGCTACTTTGTCTGGTACTAATACTGGTTGTCCATTTTCTACTTCTTGTTTTACTGCATTAAGAATTATTTGTTTTTCTTCGTCTGATAGGAAGTTATCCAACCATCATCTTAATTGTCCTATAAATCTTATACCTAACATTTGTACTATTTGTTATTCTTGATTTCCTTTGATCTTTTAGGTTGTTGCTGTCATGGTCATGTTTTGTATAACATTTAGGATATGGTGTTCACTAGCTCCATCTATATTCCATTCTACTATGGATTCTCCTGAATAACTACTTTCTATAAAGGAATTTATTTCCTCATATTATATGTTTGGAAATGTAGGTCTTCTATAATAATTTCTTGTGTTGGTAAAGGCAGGTTTTGTCTAGTATTTCTATAATATAAGGTATTTATTGTTAGGTTACTACGACTAGTATTTGAATTTAGATTTTGTAATTTTTGAGTTATCTCTTGTATTAATCGTTCTATAGGTTCTTGTCTTCCTAATTTAATCATTTTACTATCTTCTTGTGATATTGTTTCTATCTTGTAGATTGGTCTTTGTGGATTTAAGTGTTGGTAATTCCCTTATTTGAGGTTTGTTTCTATATTTTTAGTGTTAATATGATTTTCTACTCTCCTAGCTGTTTAGCTATAGTAGATAATATCTTATTTGAATAATTATTTTGTGACTGAACATTTTTTATGTCATTTCTTGTAGGGGTTGCATTAAGGCTTAAGGTTATTGACGTCTACACCTTCTTTAGTCTTGATTTTTACTACTTCTAGCAGCTAATGTGTTGTTTTTATTTTTGTTTCATCTAATTTAATCCAAGTTTGGGTGGTCTTGGATGTCATATTTATTGTAAGGATTGTTGTAATAAATGGGTTTGATATGTTATTATTATTTTTTATATATATTAAACCATTGAAAGAAATAAACATTTTTTTGTAGTTCTTGAAGGTCACTATAGTATTGTTGTAACCATTGTTCTCACTGCTCATATGTAAAGATGGCTGAGAAATATCATTTTCTCAGGCCTTTATTGTGTTTTGCTAAGAATTCTTTTCGTATGTATTCTTTATCTATTTCAAAATCTTTTGTTAATACTAGAACTTGAGATCTAGTAGGGGATAGATTTAGCGAATCTTCTTGGTATATTGGTTCTGGTATATTTGGTCTAAAGTTTACTCCTGCTAAGTTGTAATGTATAGTGTTATTGTCTGAACTGACTGAGTGCCTAGAAGGTTGTGGTCTATTACTAGGTTTAGTTATTCTTAAAGATGTTGATCTTTTCATCTTAAGGGTAACATTTTCATTTTTGTCTTCCATTATGTCCGAGATTTCTGTTGTTTCTTCTCTTTTGGGAGAGGAAATCTCTTTAAATTTCTAATCTTCTAGTAGTTTAGCTAACATTTCTTCATGTCTAATAGACTTAGGTGTTATTACCTTAGTCCTATCTAGATTATCTTCTATTATTGTGGTCTCATTTCTAGGAGATATTCTTCTAACTCTTACTTTGAACAAATCTTTTAAAAGTTTATATTGTACCCTAAAAACTATTTTTACATCTTCAAATCATTCTTTAAACTATTGTACTATATTTGTATTGAGTACTAAGGCTGTTTTGATATATCTATTACACAAACTAATTTCATAGTTTGGGAAACAATTAAAATATATTGGGCCATTAGCTATATTAGATTCTAAACAGGTTAATATTGAATTATCAAAACTTAAAGCTCTTGTATCCCTTAAAAGGAGAAGTATGGGTTGGTTAACTCTTAATCTTCTTGGGGCTTTGATAGCTACTTGTATTGATCCTACACGGAGTAAGTTAAATCCATCATTGATATGTTGATCTATTAGCTCTAGCTCTAATAGATGTAAGGTTTCATGCTGTTTTCCTATTAATCTTGTAGTTTCTACTGTTTTGAACACACTATCTTCTAAGAAATGAAAGGTAGATACTTTGTATATATCCTTAAAGCGTATGGTAGGTAAGGTCCATGAAACTAGGTTTTGCTCTGTCTCTTGTATAGAGAATAACTATTGTATACTAATAGTACTTTCTAGTATATCTTCTTCATTTTCTCTATGGTCTTGAGTGTACACTTAATTTATCTAAAAATTTTAGTAAAAAATGATTATAAGAATTCGAATAAGAGAGAGACAAACAGACACACTGCCTCTACCTACGACCAATTATATGAGGCTGAGTAGAAGACGATATAAGAATTCGGATAAGAGAGGAGAAATTCTTGGGTAAACTTAGATTGAAATTTTTTTTAGGTAAATCTAGTATATAAAACATGTGTAGATTAAACCAATAACGAATGCACACATAAATATTTTAGAGGTGAAATTCACTAAGACACACATAAAATATATTTATGCGTACATTTATTATTTATTTGTACACACCAATGATACGCGGAAGTGGATAATCCATTTTTAAAACAAATTTTTAATCATTAAATTAATTCATGTATTAAAAAAATTACTATCATGAAAATAAGTATGATAGTCTGATATTTATTAAAATGTAATTAATAAATTTATCAAATTACAAAATTATCACCTTAATAGAAAATGATTTTTCAAACATGAGTGAGGTTATTGATATTCTTAAGACTCTTGTTTTGAATGGATAAACTTTCTATCTTCCTATGGTTTTGTTTTTCTTCTATCATGTTATTTTCCTTTTTCACAAGGTTACAATTTTCTTATGATAGTTCAAATTTCTGAATAATAATGACTAAAGAAATTACATGTAAATTATAAGTATAATTTTATTTAAACATAAGATGTAAGAATTAATTTAGTTACTACTAGATATTATTATCATGCATATTAATGGAATTAAAAATATTTCTTAAACAATAATATTTTAATAATTAATAAGTAATTCAAAAAATAATAAAACTGAGAAGTTAAAATATGAATTGAAATCAGAAGAGTAAAAATTATAGCATTAATTATGAGTATAATATAATTTAAATAAAATTTAATCATGTATTAATTTATATAACAAAAGCTTAATCCAGGAAAGTTCCAAAATTACTGTTTTTATACCTAAATTCTATAACATGTTCAATAATATTATTTATATAAAGTGTAAGTAACTTTAAACTTATGAGGTCAATTTTCGTCTTTTTACATATAGTTATTATTGAAATTAAAAATGATTTTCATAACCATTATTATTGAAAAGATTAATACATAAATTTAAAAAAATATAATATCAAATTATATAAAATAAGAAATTGAAACTAATTAAAATAATACAAAGGTTAACATTAATTGAAAATTTGTATAGACAATTTTCATATAAGTTAACAAGTGTCAATGTGAGTTACTATTCAATAATCATAAAAACTCATAGTAGTGGATAATAGCCTGCTAATTCACTGAGACCTACTCTGATTTTAGGTGATAGATGTCGAGTTTAAACCTTACCTTATCCATTTTCTTAAATTTTCAGTACATTATAGTCCTGCATAACAAAAAAAATAATTCATAGTAGTCTACTAAGAACAGTATTCAATAAATCTACGTTACCTTTCAAATATCTTCTTATAGCAAAACATTTTTATACTCATAATCTCTTGTCTCTACATTCAGGTACAGTGTCTCTTTTGTACCTAACAAGTTGGTTGTTGGAAATGCCATTTGATTTTAGTTGCCTCTACCTTTCTTTATCCCTTTCATGTCCCTCTCAAACTACCACCTACTCTGAGTAAATTAATGATGGTTCCTCTATGTTATACTACTTTTTTCATACCTCTTTTACGCAATATTTTTTTTTATTTTTACTTCTCATCATTCTTTTTTTAATTTTGTATTATTTAGATTATTTTCTATATATGATAATCTTTTGAAAATTTTTTAAATTTTTTTTGAAAGTTGTTACTTTTTCTTTAAACAGTACTTTTGAAATTGAAATAGTGAAATTTTTTACTATTCTAAGAAAAAGTAAAAAAATTCTAAAAACATTTAAAAAATTATTATACATAGAAAATGACCAAAATAATACAAAATAAAAAAATGAAAAAAATGAAAGAAAAAAGTGTAGTAGGAGGTAAAAACAGAAAAAGTGCTGTATGATAGGCGTATGAAAAGGGTATTGTAGCATAGCAAAAGTCATTAATGATATAGTCTTCTAAATATAATAATTTTTTTAATTTAATCATCTAAATTTAAAGTATGCCTCCAAAATTTATTTTATACTTAATCTCTTGTCTGTACATTCAAGCACAGTATCTTTTTTGTATCTAACAAATTGGGTGGTTGGAAATGCCATTTGATTTTAGTTGCCTCTACCTTTCTTTATCCCTTCCATGTCTTTGTCAAAATAACACCTAGGCCCCATTCAGTGCACCGCATAGGATAAGACACTAGATAGTATTGTATAAGCTATCCACATGATAAGCTTTTATATTATCATGTGTTTGTTGTGACAACGTATAACACAATGGATTGGATAGCATAATTCTATCATGTGTCTGTTGCAATAATGTATAATATGTAGTGGTAGTGGTGATGGTGGCGGTGGCGGTGGCGGTGGCAATGACAGTGACAGTGGTGATATTGTGGTGGTAATGTGGTCGTGGTCGTGGTCGTGATGGCAGCAGTGAAAATGGCGATGATAGTGGTGATGGTGATGATGGCGGCGGTGGCGGTGGTTGTGGTGGTAGTGGCGGTGATGGTAATGGTGGTGGTGGTGGTGGTGGCAGTAGTGGCGGTGGTGGTGATGGCAGCGATGGTGGTGATGGCGGTGGTGGTGGTGGTAATAGCGATGGTGGTGATGGCAGTGGTGGTAATGGTGGCGTTGGTGGCGATGGTGGTGGTGGCACTGGTGATGCAGTGTTATACGGTGATCACCGTATAGTGCTATCCCATCCTTCTCCCTGTATTTTCTTATACGGTGATGATTGTATAAGCTAATACAATTCTTTGTGTAATCTTATAAGCTAATACAATTCTTTGTGTGTGCCAAACACCGTATAAAACTAGATTGTATTAGCTTATACTATCCAATGCTCTTTTATACGGCATATTGAACGGGGCCCTAGTCTTTTTAATATGAGTAAATTAATGATATAATCTTCTAAATATAATATATATATATATATATATATATATATATTAATTTGGTCATCTAAATTTAAAGTATCTTAATTTAGTGTCTCAAAAATTAATTTTGCTTCAATTTAATTTAGTTTAGTTAACCATCATTTAATAATTTTGCTAAAGTAACAGATGAAATTGTCACATAACTGTTAAATGCTAACATGGTGATAAGGTTATATTAAAGAAAAAACTAACTCATTTAAAAAAAGCTAACTCATTTTTAAAGGAAGATGGCCGTTAGTCTAATTATTTTCTTAAATGTAACCTTAGGGATGGCAATTTGAGTGAGTATTTTGGGTACTTGATATTAATGAACGAATAAGGTATCAATATCCAATATTTGATACCTATATATTATAATTATAATAATTAAAATGATTTAGATAATTATATATAAAATATGTTGTATTATATTTTACACATTATGTTTATTATTTAATTTATGTTAGATTAATCCTTTTCATACAATAATTAGAGTAACTAACAATTACAAAATGTTAAAATTATCTTACAAATTGTACTATGGAAGGTAAATATGGGTATCAGGTATTTTGAATATCCTTTACCTGATACCCAATACTTACTATCCAATAACAAGTACCCTAATCTTCATAAAAGTTTTCGGATATCAGGTATTTCGGGTTTAAGTATTAAAAATTTAAAAGTTTTTGAATTCAGATAGGGCATGGATATTAGATATGTATTTCGAATTCAGATATGGATACTAAAAAAATTTCCAAGTACCCTCCCATTACCATCCATATGTATCCTTACCTGTCAAGTTGATATTTAATAGCTAAATTGCAACTCTGTCAATTCATGTCAACAAAACTGTAAGATAATAATTAATTGAAATAATAAAAGGACTAAATTGAAAAAAATTAATTTTAAAAAAAATTAAATTGAGATGCTTTAATTTTTTAGGGCCAAATAAAAAAAAGCTGTCATATTTGAAGGTCTGATTCATTAATTTAATCTTTAATATTTCAAATGCCAATATGGTAGATGGATGGAATATGGTAGTTATGTTCTAAAAAAAAATATTACAATTTTTTAATAAAAGCATAAATATGTATTAATCAAAAAATGAAGAGTCACAACTACTACAGTACCAACCAAACTTGACAAAGGGAGGAAGATTATTAATACAATAAGAAAAAAAAATCTTTTATAAATCCTCAAACTATTGTTAGTTCAAGCAGGATTGATCACACAAGAAGGGGGTTTAATTGAGTTATCTAAGTTGTACAAACTTTTTCTATGATAAGAAATATTTCTAAATTTGAGCAACTTGAGAACTTTAACTTTGCTGAAAAGAAACTTTCTTAACTAAAAAACAAAATTCTTAAGTTCACTTTGACTTAGAAAAATAAACTTGAATAACATAAGTCAGAATGATTACCATAAGAGACCAGAAAGGTTTATCTCAAGATATTTCAAAAGAGAGGTGGCTTTAAAAACAAATCCTTAAAAGATAAGAGCCTCAGATCAAATTTGTAAAGAATAAACGAGATGAGAGAAAGAGAGATTCACACCATGATATATAGTGGTTCAGACCCAATAAAATACTAGATCCTACATCCACTCCCCAAGCACATAGCAAGGGAATTCATTAAGAAGGAAATCACGAGTACAAACTCAAGCTAGAAGCTTTTTACAACCTTTATCAAGGTAACCTCTCAAGCACTAGATTTTACTCCTTACCTAGCAAACCTTACACCACTAGATTTTATGTGTTCACTTAGAAAATCTTAAGATGGATTTAAGAAATTATACAAATAAGCTTAATCACTCTCTTAGGATAAACACTAAGTTAAGGCTCAAGAGAATGGCTATTTCAACCAGGTATGCTCAGCAAACTTTCAGTCTTTTTCTAAAGTAGATAATCGTCTCTTCATTCTCTTTGTTCTCTACATTTATCGTTTTGCAATATGCCTTTTATATATGCTCTTGAAGATGACCATTACTTTCTTTTAACATTTCTAATGATTTGCACACTCCTTTTGAATTTGAGATATGACCGTGGAGCTTCAATTTCATGAAGACACGAAAGTTTAGTTTGAATCTTCCCGTTGTTTTTCACCAGCCGTTGATGTTGTAGTTTGTAGGATCTTCTTTTGGAAACTGCACACCTAAGTAGATGATAGTTAGGAATAAAATATTTTATTGTATCTCTACTTTATCTCTAGAGCTTGATAGAAAATAATATTTTATTTGTATTTTTTAAAAGTTGACCAATACATCATTAAGAACATTTAATGACTGCAAGTTTCGTATATAATATTATATTATGCACATCGAAAAAGTAGTTTTTTCTTTTCAGGCACAAGTTAATCGAATAATATACTTTGTAAAACATCAAGAAGTTCTTATATACTCTTTTCAAGAGATTACTTAAGAAAAAATTTTTCAACTGAACTTCTATTCTCAATAAGAACAATCTTGTTTTCTTACTTCATAGACAAATTTGTTTAACAAAATTCTTTTTCCTAGAAGTTGGAATATCTTCAACATAGCTGAATCATCAAAACATATGTCAACAACTATAACCCATGGTTGTAAATATAGCTTCCGCTTTATTTATGTTTTTGTTCATCCAAACTATGAACTATTTTGGTTGCTGATGAAGATGCATGTTGATGATGTTCTCTGTCTTTCATTTGATCTTAGATCTTATGTTGTTGTGAGGATACTTCTTGTGATCAGCAATAAAAAAATACACATATTTTTTTCAAATTTAAAAATAAATAATGGAGTCGTAACTTAATTTATTTTATTTTAAAAGAAAATTTAAGGAAAAGCTCTTTATTTAAAAAGATAATGATCTACGAAACACAGGTTGAGTTTAAGGGTTAAACATGCATGGGGAAGATCCTAGGTATCCCATAACATTCGTTTATATTTACAACCCACCACTACATGGCAGCATATTGTGAGGATAAAAGGAGTGACAAGGCTGGCCTAAATTCTTAGAGTAACATGGTGGCATCCTCACAATTAGAGAAAGTGTCTTCACATGCTTAATTATCAACTGGTGGTAAGAAGTTGAGTGGAAACGGAGTACTAAGTCCAATATGTTCAAATTGTCTTAAAGTCCAAGGAGATGTAACAACGAGCATCCAATAACAATCAAATGCAGAGAATCTCGATCTCTTTTTGAAGAGATAAAGCTTGGTTAGAGAGATAACTTCCAGATCATAACATTTGTTGGTTCCCAGTCAAAGATAACTTAGATAACTCAGTTTGCATTTTTTTTTATTCTCGGTTGTTTTGTAGCAGTAAAGTTAGCTGCATTTTGTATATTTAAATGAGTCCCTATAACCAAGATAGTCAGTCTGGTTCTCATGATTGTTTTTGACTATTGAATGATCAAATGCAAGATTTATTTTCTCAATTCTCATATGTTTATCTTCCAATTTTTTGCTTTCTTTATTTTTTTTCCACATACAGGTTTTGTGCTTTTCATTGTGGTATTAGAGCCTTTGTGTGTGCTAGACGGACATTCCCCAAACCATGATATCAACACAGTATCTTCACTACACCAACCATGTCTTCCCTCTCCCTTAATGTTGGTAATTTCTTTACACTTTGCCTCATCCCATCCAACTACCCATTATGGGGGGAACAAGCCTTAGTACTTGTAGAGAGTCAAGAACTTGTTGGCTACCTAACAAATGAAGACCTAGCCCCACCAAAATATTCAACCTCATCTGCAGACACACAAACACTAACAGGGGCATTCATTGCATGGTGCAAATCAAACAGAATACTTCAAGGGTGGCTTATATGGACTATTTTAGAGGAAGCACTTGGCCTTGTTATATGTTTGACATAGCCCATATAGTCTAGGAAGCACTAAAAAATGAGTACACACAAGATTCTCAAGAAAGAGAATTTACACTAAAGCAACAATTGACATACCTATGCAAGGAGGATGATAAACTAATTGCTGAACACATAATAACATTCAAAAGCCTTTGTGATAGTTTAGCAGCCATGGGGAAACCAATGTCATATATGAATACATAAGGAAAAGGTTTTTTGCCTCCTTACTAGCCTAGTTCCACAATATGAATCATTCACAACAACTATGCTCAAACCTCCAAGACCAACTTATCTTGAACTTGTTTCCTAACTATTTGAAGTACACGAATCACTAATAGTCTAATGATAAATTTACTCTGAGGTCAATCTCTCAAGGAATTGCAGGGGTCTAAATTTTTAATTATTTTCTTTAAAAACTAAATTTACCAAACGCCAAAAATGAAATAAAACAAAACAAAATAGAATCCTAAGTGAACAAATGAAAAGAAACTACATAAAAGAAGACAATATAAAGTTAAAAAAATAAATCCTAAACACTCTAATCAAATTATTACGAAGGCTCAAAATCAATTAAACTCACTAAACTAGAAGAATGCAAAATAATAACTGAAACTGAATTAAATTCTATGGAACCTAATAGGGGTTTAGCTAACTAACCAATCCTGTATTGAAATATTAAGTGGATTAAACTAAAATTCCTAAGCTAAGATTTTTGCTTTTTTTCCACTAAAGCTGGAAAACCTATATTATCATAGATAGCCCTCTTATAATCAACTAATTAATTTCTTTGATCTAGTTAATTATTTAGTTAATTGGATTTAGCATAAGGAAAAATACACAATCATCTAAATTAAATCAAGCCAATGAATTTAATTTAAACTCTTGTTCAAGAGAGCTCAATTAAGTGTAGATCATTCTCATATCCTAATTTTAATTACAAATAAGAGATGATTACTTCACAATTTATAATAAAACTAGCTAAAGAACAATGAACAAGAAATAATCTAAACTTGCATTAAACACAATCCACTAAAATATTCAATACATTCTTGGTGGCTAAACTAAACACTCACAATATATTTCAAACCAATAAACTGAATTAGAAAAATCCCAAACATATTGCAAAGATAAAAAAAAAGGAATAAAATAAAAGAAAGACAACAAAGTCTTCCTCTTTGCAAAATGGCATTAAGTTGACGGTGGCCATGAGTGGACAATGGATTGCTGGCAATCATCATGCAGCATTTAGGAATGTGGATGCATGAGGGAGTGTAATACCCAAATGTTTTAAATAGAAACCACTCATTTTAAAATTATATAAAAAAATTAAATTAAAAAGAAGGGATACATTTTAGCCAATTTAAAAAAAAAGGTCTCCCTTTTTTCCCTAATATATATAACAGTAAAATACCCCCTCAATACTCCAGTCACACAATACCCCTCTTTCCCCCTTGCTATTACTGTTCGACGCCTCTTGGAGAAAGTGAGGGCTGTTTTGGAGTTCCTTGGTTGCTATAAGTTGGAGTTCAACACCATTTTTATTCTAGTATGTATATGTTTATCACCCTTCCTCTAAGATCTAGAAATTTATGACAATATAGCTGATTTGGAATGGTGATTTTGTGGGGTTATTAGGTTCTTTCATTGATAGAAAGTGGCTGGATACTTCTTTATTATTAAATAAATTAAATCATGAAAAAAAATATGGTAGATGCTTCTCTTTTGTAAAAGTCCCTTCCTTGTTTTTCACATTCTCTTATTCGAAGTGATCATATTAATTGGTTTGGTAGTAATTGGCTTGAATTTGAACAGTTTGATATATGTGTGTATGTATATGTTATTCTCACTTTTCCAAAACTGTAACTATGGAAGACATATCAAAGAAGACTAAAACAAAAGAGATAATAATGTATGTACAATATATATATATATATATATATAGTGTCACGCCCCATTTTAGGACACGTGACCGGTGTAGAGAATTACCCTTCAGATAATTACCTACCAGCCTAAAATAATAATGCAATAAATGCCATTCATAATCATCCTTAAATGAGTGATAAAGCTGAAATACCATTTCATAAAAATAGTTTTAAGTTAAAAATTTATTAAAAATTTCAGCAGAGTTTCCCCTGAAATATGCACTATCCTAGGGTACAAATCTACAAAACAGTAAGGTGGACATACCCACCATCATCCAGAAGCCTTAGTGGCTTATCAGAAAAGCAGTAAATAGTCCATCATGAACTGTATATTCAAATTACACAAAATTATGCAATTTATATCTACAGACCATGAAGATAAACAAAAACACAAATAAATCCTATTCAACATCTGTCCACTAATCCTCAAGTAAACTCCAATATTTACTACTCAGATGGTTCCCTACCAAGTCAATCAACAGGTTCAAAGGGTGCAGGTAGAGCTGTTGATCTGAAAATGTTAAAGTGAGGGGTGAGTCCACTGACTCAATAAATAGAAATTAAACTTACCAATTGATACATAAACCCCCTCATGTAATGTGCATTATCGCTAAAATAATATGAAATCTCATTTTAGTACGTTTAAACATAATAAGCACCTAATGCACATTACATTCAGGAAAGAAAATAACTTTCACTTTATAATCATACCACAGCAATAATATTGAATATGATATTCAAAGAGACTTTTATATCAGTAAATATTTCAATAAAATAATTATAAATTTCCTAGGATTCATCAATATATATATATATATATAGGGGAGAACCTAAACTGAGAACATAGTGTTCCCACTCCAAAGGATAAATCTCAACTGGAGGATAACCCGATCCTCACCTTCGGGAATCGCACTCACCGAAGGAAATATTAACTTTCCTGTTCTCTGCCGGGCATTCTGATCTGGAGGAACCATTCACAATAAAACTCAATCTTCTGTCAGGAACTGCACTAACTAACAGAAGTACCTTTTATCAGGAACTGCCCTCAACTGATAAAGGTTGCGACCTAGGTGCACCTAGTGGTTCTACCACCACTCTATTACAGATCCTATAATACAGTTCTAAGTTTCTTTCATAATTCTCATACTTTCAAAATATCAAATTTAAGATATTTTCCATACTGTAGAACATAATAATAAGTTTCACATATATACATATATATCACTTTCTCAAAATTTTCTCAAATCCATACTCAAATAAAATTATCTATCCACATGATAAAATTTTAATAATTCATGCATCAAGGAGTAAGTAAGAATCCACTCACCTTCACTAAATTTGGAGACTTACTAATCAAGCTCCAATTGTTTCTACTTTAGGACAGAGTTGTTTCCAATGGGTTGGTTTCTGAAAAGCCTATATGCAACCACATATGCATAATCCATCAGTACTAATCTATCACTACTTTTCTAGCACAACTCTAATAACTAGAAAGGAATTTGACTGCTCAATTTAACTGCTGAACAAGAATTTAACCAATGATTCAAGGTAGATTTGAACCATTACTGCAATAGTGGTTTAAGGAGTATGGTATGAATTTTAACATAGTTTCTCTTTGGCATTTCATTGAACACCTTGTGTGCATTCAAAAATTTCATGTCCTAAATGTTCATTAAAGTCATGGGAATTCAGAAAAAGAGAAGAAAGGAATGGTAGTTCCAAATTCATTGTTTAACATAATCATGTAGACAATTTAACCATAAGAATAATGGTACTTGAAGGAAGAAAAATGGCCCTCCATTCACGGTCACACGCAGCATACAGGGAGTAGAATTTTTGCTAAAAAAATTATAAAATCTTCCTTGATTAAAATCAAGTTTCTGAATCTGCCATTCCCTTTTATTTTGCTTACTTTCAGAAGGAAAAATTATTAGAAACACACTTACCCTAGAAATGGTTTTGAATTCCAAAAAGAATGATTCCTAACACCCCTCAAACGGAGCCACCACCCACGGCAAAGGCGGCACGGTGCGGTGGTGAGGCAGCAACAGGGACGTCAGAGGAGGGTGACGAAGACGGCTGGGTGTCGAGGGGCCGGTGAGCTGCGGTGGAGACGCGGGATAGTGCTTCATGCAAGGGGAGGGGGCCTGCGCCGCAGGGGAGAAAAAGAGGAGAGAATTTTCAGTTACAGGGGGGAGGACTTGCCATTTTAAAGGTTTAAAGGGTTGGGGGACCCTTCAGCAATTTCTAAGAGTTTATAAAAGTTAAAATTTTTTGTTTAGCCCTCTAACTTTGAGTTAATTATACTCGGACCACTCTTTCATCATTTTTTTTTTGGGCATTACATATAGTATAGTAAGGACTTATATAGGAATTTGGGAACATTAGTGAAGAAAATACATGATACTAATGTACTAATTATATAAATTTCAAACTCTTAGGGACGCTTGAAACAAATTCTTTGGACCCGAATTTGTCTTGAGGTAGAGTTGGAGTGGAAGATAATCACCTTATTTTCTATAGTTTGAGTTATGAGTGGATTCTTACTTATCTTTGGATGCCTGAATCATTAAAGTTTCCTTTGTAGTTCAATGATATTATTTGAACATGAATTGAAAGTGGTTTGAGTAAAGTGATATATGTGTGTGTGTGTGTGTGTGAGAGAAATTATTACTTTATTTCCAAATATGAACTATTTCTCATAATGTTTATGAAAAAGCATCAACTGTATGACATTTATGAAATTTATTTAGAACCATATTCTAGGATCCGTAGTAGGGTGGTGGTAGAACCACTAGATGCACCTAGGTTACAACCTTGATCAGTTGAGGGCATTTCCTGATAAAGGGTACTTCTGTCAGTGAGTGCAATTCTTGGCAGAAAATTGAGTTGATTATGAATGTTTTCCTTCAGATGAGAATGCTCTGGGAGGAAACAAGAAATTGAGTATTTCTCTTCGGTAAGTGCAGTTCTCGAAGTGAGGATCGGGTTACCCTCTTGTTGAGTTTTATCTTCTAGAGTAGGAATAATGTTTTATCAGTTTGGGTTCTCCCCTTGAATCATTATGGATCCTAGTATTTTATATATTTCAGTGAAGTATTCCTAAACTTAAATATTCTTTTGAATATAATGTTATTAAAGATACTATTTTATTGTTGGACATGTAAATCATTTTATTTCCTAGATGTAAGGTGCATTACACGTATATTACCGTGTGATTTTCTTTATGTATTGAAATGATGTTTAATATGATGATTTGGAAGGTAATGCACTTTATACCTGTGAGTTCATACATCCCTTGTTAAGTCTTTATTTCATTCACTGAGTCTGTGGACTGAGCCCTTAAATTTTAACAATTTTCATATCAGGTCACTGATAATTATCCTTTAGCTCCGTTTGCTCTCTTTGAACCCACTGACTAAATTGGTAGGAAATCTTATGAGTAATTAGTGAAGTACTTTGGTGGTTAGTGGACATTATTGGATAGGTTGTTTTGCATTATCTGAATAAGGGTCTTGGTCTATAATAATGATAATTACATAGTATATATGTAGTTACAGATACAGTCCATGTTGAACCCCTTTATTATTTTTTGTTTAAGCCACTGGGCTTTTGATTTATGGTGGGCCTATTCACCTTATTTTTTAACAAATTTGTACCCTGGGATAGTTTATATTTCTAGGAAAGTTCTGTCAAAATTTTTATTAAATTATTGACTTAGAAAATTTGTGTGAGAGTATACTTATTTTTTTATTATTCATTTAAAATGGAGTGTTAATGATATTAGTTGCATGAGTATTTTAGGCAGGTAGGTTATTATCTGAATAGTAATTTCCTACGCCGGTCACGTGCCTTAGTGGGGTGTGACAAAGTTGGTATTAGAACATGGTCTAGGTCTGTGGTTAGGGCATATAGAGGTCTCTAACAGGTCCACGCTATGGGGAACGACCGGCCCTACTGGTGGTAGATGAGCCTAGGAGTACTTATCATTAGTCGGTCTGTTAAAAATCAACCTGTATTACTCCATCAATACTCAAATCTATTCTAATTAATGTTACCCACTAAAATTGCCTACTAACTTAGACTTTTTTGTTCAATTTTCTTTTAGGACAATGCCTCCAAAAACTCAAGCCCGTACTAGCCTAGGGTAGGAAGAGGCCACTACATTTGTAGGAGCCTCTATCAGACCAGTGACTGTACCTAGGGGTCGAGGTAGACTTAGGGGTCAAGGAAAGCCCATACTTCATCTGCCACTAAAGGAAATTGAAATTACTCATGCCCTTGTTTCTGCTCCTCCACCTCAGGCGGTAGTTCTAGAATGGGCACAGGAGATATAGCAGGCTCTTTGTACCTTAGTCACTGTGATGATTCAGGCAAATGCACAAGCACCACCAGTGAGTATTCCAGTGACCCCAACTGTCCCTATATTATCAATACCTGTGGTGGTCCCCACTCTCCACAACTTTCTGTTAGAACTTCAACAGATGAAATCCCTCGATTTTCAGGAGTAGAATCATCAATTGATCCTCAGCAATTTTTGGAACATGTAGAAAACTTATAGAGGATCATTGATTGTCTTAAATTAATAGCTGTGAGGATGGTGGTGCTTTACTTGAATGATTCTGTGGTAGATTAGTTCCAAGTATGGCAGGCAAAAAGATCGCTAGAGGAACTAAAGAATGCTTGGCATTCCTTTAAGACAACATTTTTTTAACAGTTCCTTCCTGAAGGAGAGAGACAAGCTAGAGCTCATGAGTTCCTCTCTCTACAGAAGACCAAAGAGTTGTTAGTTTTTGAATATGCCGCCAGGTTCTTGTGACTATCTCAGTTTGCACCCTATGGTGTTCTTACCGAGAGAGAGAAAGTTTGACACTTTGTACAGGGGCTGGGAACCTATTCAGTGCGATTTATGTCATAGATGATAGCACTTATGAGGAGGTGTATAATAGGGTAACTGAATTTAAAAACATGTTGAAGGAGAACATCTGCATAGATAATACTTCTACTAGTAAGAAAAAGGCCAGATCTGAGTCCTGTCCTCCAAAAGCACCTGCCACATCGAAAACATTTCCATTTAGACGTTTTGACTGGCACCCTCACCAGTCGACTTCCAATAACTACTCTTCCAAAAAAATGGTTCTTACACTCAGTAATCTGCTTAGACCATACCTACTTGTGGTATATGTGGTAGGTTCTACACTGGTTTTTGTCGTACAGTGAAATGTGCGTGTTTCAAATATGGGTAAACAAGTCATGGTTAGAAGGAATTCTCAGTGAAGGTGACACCCTCTAGAGGTGGCACGTACTTAATACCTCTTAGTACAGCACAACAATCTTCTAGGGCATCAGCTCAGTTTCCTGCCTAGTGGGCGCGAGTAGGGGGATGGTAGAACGAGGCCATGGTGATGGTCCTGGACCACAGGCCCGAGTTTTTACTCTACCAGACAGGATGCTATGGCTTTAAATGTTGTTGTCACAGGTACTTTACTACTTGAATCAATTCCAATATTTGTGTTGTTTGATCCTGAAGTGACCCACTCTTTTGTATTTGCTTACCTACTATCACAATTAATGAAATCATTCGATTCACTAGAGCACCCATTGGAGGTATATACACCTCTGCAAGAATCATTAACTACCGTTAACATGGTGAAGTCCTGTTCACTCATTATCTATGGTATATCATTATTAGTAGATTTAATTATTCTGAGCATCCACTGGTTCGATGTAATTTTGGAAATGGATTGGTTTTCAAGCCATCATGCAATGGTGGACTACTTTGATAAAATAGTAAAAATCTATTTATTTGGGGAAGAACCGATTGTGATTTAAGGAGACAGAAGTGAAGTTTCTACTAAGCTCATTTCTGCCCTGGGAGCACAGAAGTTATTAAGGAAGGGTGGTGAGGCTTATCTAGCCTTTGTTTAGGATATCAAAAGTCTAAAATGCCGATTAGAAAAAGTTTCGGTAGTAAGTGAATTTACTGATGTGTTTCCAGAGGAATTACCGGGTCTCCCACCAGGAAGGGAAACTAAGTTTTGTATTGACACTCATTCAGGGACCAATCTGGTAGTACTTCCTCTATACAAGATAGCTCCTGATGAGCTTAAAGAGTTGAAAGTACAGTTATAGGAATTGACAGAAAAAGGGTTCATCCGCCCTAGTATATCTCCATGGGGGGCACCAGTATTATTTGAGAAGAAGAAATATGGATCACTGAGACTCTGTATAGAATACATACAGTTGAATAAGATAACCGTAAAGAATAAATACCCCTTGCCTTGAATAGATGACTTATTCGATCAACTACAAGGAGCTCAGTGTTTTTCTAAGATAGATATGTGTTCGGGGTATCATCAGCTTCGAATAAGGAAGGATGACATTCCTAAGACGGCTTTTAGAATTAGATACGGGCACTATGAGTTTGTAGTGATGTCATTTGGGTTGACTAATGCCTCTGCCACTTTCATGGACTTCATGAACAGAGTATTACGGTCGTTCCTGGATTGATTTATGATCGTCTTTATTGATGATATACTGATATACTCCAGGAGTGAAGAGGAACATGCCCAACATCTGAGGACGATATTACAGACTTTGAGATAACACAGACTGTATGTAAAATTCTTGAAGTACAAATTCTGGCTTTTATAGGTAGCCTTCCTAAGAAATATGGTCTCCAAGAAAGGGATTCATGTAGATTCTAAGAAAGTGGAGGCGGTTAGAAATTGGCCTAAACCATCTTCACCAATAGAAATTCACAGCTTTTTGGGTTTAGCAGGCTACTATCGTCGTTTTGTCAAGCATTTATCCCGCATAGCGACTCCCTTGACCAAATTGACTCAAAAGAATATGAAGTTTGAATAGGGGTCAACCTGTGAAGATAGTTTTCAAAATCTCAAGGAACATTTGACTACAGCCTATATTTTGACTTTATCAGAGAATGGGTGTGGGTATGTCATTTACTGTGATGCGTCTCAGATCGAACTGGACTGTGTATTAATGCAAAAAGGCAAGGTTATAACCTATGCCTTGAGACAACTTAAGAAGCATGAATATAACTACCTTACCTATGACACTAAGATGGTGGCTGTTGTATTTGCATTGAAGGTTTGGCGACATTACCTTTATGGTGAAACCTGTGAAATCTATACCGATCATAAGAGTTTAAAGTACATCTTCAAATAAAAAGATTTAAATCTAAGACAACTTCGGTGGATGGAACTGATTAAGGATTATGACTGCTCTATCCTTTATCATCCGGGTAAAGCTAATGTAGTGGTAGATGCACTCAGTAGAAAGTCTAGTGGTAACTTACCATACATCGAAGCTGGTCGTATACCCTTGATTCATGAATTGCATGGTTTGAAAAATAGAGGGGTTGAACTATAGATAGCTCCATTTGGCATAATCTTAGCTGGCATATAGGTACAATCTCCCTTGGTGGAATAGATTAAAGCAGCTCAGGCAGACGATCCTGACAGAGCTAAGTTATTGGAAAAGGCAAATTTAGACATGGATACTAATGTCACAATTAATGACCAGGAAATATTGTTTTACAAGGGTCGGTTATGGGTACTGGAAGTGAATGAATTGAAGAAATAGATAATGCACGTTGCCTACTCGTCTTCCTATGCTATGTATCTAAGAAGTAATAAAATATACTGACTTGAAGATTCATTAGTGGTGGAAGGGAATGAAGAAAGATATAGCAGATTTTATTTTTCACTGCCTGACCTGCCAATAGGTTAAAGCTGAACACCAAAGGCCTGCAGGGTTACATCAAAACATGGTAATTCCATTATGGAAGTGGGAGCATATTACTATAGATTTCCTAACTAGGTTGCCAAAAACCCTTAAAGGATATGATTCAATTTGGGTGATTGTGGACAAACTCACAAAAAGTGTACATTTCTTACCAGTGAAGACTACTTATGTAACTCCACAGTATGCACAGTTGTATCTGGACAGGACCGTTCCTCTTCATGGTATACCTTTATCCATAATCTCGGATCGAGGTACTCAGTTCACGGCTCAATTTTGGAAGTCATTTCAAGAAACCTTAGGGTCTCAACTACACTTTAGTACTGCCTTTCACCCTCTAACCGATGATTAGTTCGAAAGGACAATCCAGGTGTTAGAAGATATGTTACGAGCTTGTGTTATGGAGTTCGAGGGTAGTTGGAAAAAGTATTTACCACTCATTGAATTTGCTTATAATAATAGCTACCACTCCAGTATACAGATGGCTCCATTTGAAGCATTGTATAGTAGTAAATGCAGGTTCGCTGTGGGATGGTTTGAAACCAGAGAAATTAAGTTGCTTGAACCTAACTTAGTTATTGATGCCATAGAGAATGTAAAAGACATTCGTGAGAAATTATTAGCTGCTCAAAGCTGACAAAAGGCATATGCCCATAAACGAAGAAGAGAACTTGAATTTCAAGTGGGCGATTAAGTTTTTTTTAAGGTGTCTCCGATGAAGGGAGTCATGAGATTTGGTAGGCGAGGTAAGTTGACAACTCGGTACATTGGTCCATTCCTTATCACATAGCAAATTGGAGCAGTGTTGTACAGGCTTGATTTACCGCTAGCATTGTTAAGAGTACAACATGTGTTCCATGTCTCTATGCTAAGAAAGTACGTTTTGAATAATACCCGTATCTTACCAAATGTACCAGTAGAGATAACTCCTCAGTTGGCATACAAGGAACGATCGGTGGCGATCATTGACCGCTAAGTTAGGAAGCTTAGGTCCAAAGAATACCCCTCAGTGAAGGTAATATAGGTACGCCATGGGAAATAAGATGTGACTTAGGAACCAGAAGCCTTCATGAAAGAGAAATACCTACTCTTATTTGGTACGTGATCTTACTTAATAATTCTTTTAGTATTTTCTTAAAACTCGAGGCTGAATTCTTCTTTAAGGGGATATAACTTGTAATACCAAAATGTTTTAAATAGAAACCACTCCTTTTAAAATTAAAAAAAAAATTAAATTAAAAAAAAGGGGATAAATTTTGGCCAATTTAAAAGAAAAAGGTCTCTTCCTTTTTCCTTAATATATATAGCAGTAAAATACCTCATTCAATACTCCAACCACACAATACCCCTCTTTCCCCCTTGTTATTACTGTCCGGTCCCTCTTGGAGAAAGTGAGGGTTGTTTTGTAGTCCCTTATAAGTTAGAGTTCAACACCATTTTTGTTTTAGTGAGTATATGTTTATCATCCTTCCTCTGAGATATAGAAATTTATGAAAATATAGCATATTTGGATTGGTGATTTTGTGGGGTTATTGGGTTCTTTCATTTATAGAAAGTGGCTGGATACTTCTTTCTTATAAAATAAATTTAATCATGAAAAAAATCTGATAGATACTTATCTTTACTAAAAGTCCTTTCCTTGTTTTATACGTTCTCTTATTCAAAGTGAGTTATATTAATTGGTTGGGTAGTAATTGGCTTGAATTTGAACAGTTTGATATATGTGTGTGTGTATATATATATATATATACACTATTCTCACTTTTCCAAAACTATAACTATTGAAGGCATATCAAAGAAGACCAAAATAAAAGAGATAATAATGTATGTACAATATATATATATATATATATATATATATGTGTGTGTGTGTGTGTGTGTTGTAGTTCACCTTATTTTCTACAGTTTGAGTGGTGCGTTGATTCTTACTTATCTTTGGATGCCTCAATTGTTAAAGTTTACTTTGTAATTCAATGATATTATTTGAACATGAATTGAAAGTGATTTGAGTAAAGTGATATATATATATATGTGTGTGTGTGTGTGTGTGTGTGTATGTGTGTGTGTGTGTGTGTGAGAGAGAGAGAAAAATTATTACTCTATTTTCAAGTATGAACTATTTCTCATAGTGTTTATGGGAAAGCATGAACTATATGAGATTAATGAAATTTATTTAGAACCGTATTCTGGGATCCGTAGTAGGGTGGAGGTAGAACCACTAGGTGTACCTAGGTCACAACCTTTCTTAGTTGAGGGTAGTTCCTAATAAAGGGTACTTCTGTCAGTGAGTGCAGTTCCTGGTAAAAGATTGAGTTGATTATGAATGTTTTCCTTTAAATGAGAATGCTTCGGGAGGAAACAGGAAATTAAGTATTTCCTTTCGGTGAGTGTAGTTCCCGAAGGTGAGGATTGGGTTGCCCTCCAATTGAGTTTTATCTTCTAGAGTGGGAATATTATTTTCTCAGTTTCAGTTCTCCCTTTGAATCATTATGGATCCTAGTATTTTATAAATTTCAGTGAAGTATTCATAAACTTAAATATTATTTTGAATATAATGTTATTAAAGATATTTTATTGTTAGACATGTAAATCATTTTATTTTCCAGATGTAAGGTACATTACATGTATATTACCTTATGATTTTCTCTACGTTTTGAAATGGGTGCTGCCTTTCCTACTCTGGAGTATTTTATACTCTAGAGTAGGTTTTTAAATTTTTAAATTTAAATTATTTAGTTTTTAATTTTTTTTATAATTTTTATTTTAAGCAATAAGTCAAAATTTTTTTTTAAAATATGAAAAAAATAAAATAAAATAATAATTTTTTGCTTTTTTTAGTTTTTTTATTTTGATTTTTGAATTATTTTTAAGTATTATATTATGAAATTTTTTAAAATTTTTTACTTTTTTTTTATTTTTTTAACAATTTTTAAAAATTCTTTTAACTTATTTCTTAAAATATAAATTATAAAAAATTAAAAATTAAAATTTTAAAAATTAAAAACCCACCATTGAGTAGTAATACTCGGGGGTAGGTTAGTTTTCCCCTTTGAAATGATGTTTAATATGATGATTTTGAAGGTAATGCACTTTAAACCTGGGAGTTCATGCATCCCTCGTTAAGTCTGTATTTTCATTCACTGAGTTGGTAGACTCACCCCTCAAATTTTAACATTTTTCAGATCAGGTCACTGGTGATTATCCTTTAGCTCTGTCTACTCCTTTGAATCTACTGATTGAATTGGTAGGAAATACTCTGAGTAATTAGTGGAGTACTTTGGTGATTAGTGGACATTGTTGGATATGTTGTTTTGCATTATCTGAATAAGAGTCTTGGTATGTAATAATGATAATTGCATAGTATATATGTAGTTATAGATATAGTCCATGTCAGATCTATTTATTATTTTCTGTTTAAGTCACTGGGACTTTTGATTTATGGTGGGTATGTCCACCTTATTTTTGAACAAAACTATACCCTGAAATAGTCCATATTTCAGGGGAAACTCTACCAAAATTTTTATTAAATTATTGACTCAGAAAATTTTTGTCAGAGTATACTTATTTTTTTTTATTCATTTAAAATGGAGTGTTAATGATATTAGTTGCATGAGTATTTTAGGCTAGTAGGTTACTACCTTAATGGTAATTTCATATGCTGATCACGTGCTCTAAAGTGGGGCGTGACAGGGAGAAAAAGAAGATGATGATCTAAAAAGAGAGGAGAAGAAGATGGATTTATAGAGAAAAATAAAAGAAGAATCCTTGTGAGGGAAGGAGTTTAATGGAAGAAGGAATTTCTTGGTAGAGAAGGAAGAAGATGGTGAGAGATGATCGGAACAGAGAGGACAAGAAGATGAATTTATAGAGAAAAATGGAAGAAGAATCCTTGTGGGGGGAAGGAGTTTAAAGGAAGAAGGAATTTCTTGGTGGAGAAGGAAGTCAACAATCCTAATAGAGGATGGAATATAATAGAGGAAATCTTTTTTATTTTATTATTATTAGAAATAAGATACTTCAAGCTTCCCTTTGACACTTCCTGTGAATACACAAAAAGAAACTTAAAGTAATCTAATTCTAAAATAAAAGGCATAAAAATAATAAAATCATAGCAAAATAATAAGATAAATATTGATTTATCAAATTCTCCCAAACCTAGATTTTGCTATTCCTCGAGCAAAACAAAAAGAAAGTAGAAAATTTTAAAATTTTAAAAACAACCTAAAAAGAAAGCTTGAAAAACTTTCATGCCTTAATTCTCAATGTGACTAATAATTAAATATTTTTGACACTGTTATATTTAAAATCCCAACATAACAAAGCCAAGTACCATCCTTCCTCTCTCTCTCTCTCTCTCTCTCTCTCTATATATATATATATATATATATG
>JASKGM010074913.1:0-15484 GCA_034509205.1 Ceratonia siliqua
CGGTGGTGGGACGCGTGAGAATGAGAGAAGAATGAGGGATTTAGATAATTTAGGGATTTATATTACCTGCGGAAATTTCCTCCGGATTTCAAATCCGCAGGAAACGTACCTGCGGATTTCAAATCCGCGGGTAACACTACCCGCGGATTTCTAAGGTAACACTACCCGCAGCAAACATCCACAGAAAATTGAGTTTTTTCTTGTAGTGTATATTGCTTACTAAGATAATTGCTTATTCAAACATAAATCTTTTAAACAAAGTGTTTCGATCTTTATTAATTGAAGTGATTGTTGTATTAAAATTTAAGTTATTTTACTTTATTATCTAATTAAGATATAGCTATCTTAATAATTTATATATTTTATTAATAAAATTTGTATAGTGATAGCATTAGTTTATTTAGTCGTTGCTTTGTCTTTTTTACCAATTGATGAAAGCTCTTTGAATGACACAAGTATTCTCTTAGCAATTATAATTAATATTAATGGACGTTATATTGATAAGATCATTTTAGCCTACCCACCTAGCTTTGACAAACATTTTTAGCTTAATTACACTTTTTATTTTCATAGTTTATTTAATAAAGTAACATAGTCCTTTTAATTCTAATTTAAGTAATGTTGTTCCTCTAATATAAAGCAATTTCTTTATTTTAAGTTTAATTAAGTCAATGTGTTCTCTAATTATTTGAAAAGAAATTTATTAAATACAAATTAAAATTATATTTTTTGTGACTTAATAAACTTTAGATGTTTTCTATCATATTTTTATATTTTTATTACTTTTAAATTAACTAGATACATAATATATTTCTTTATTAACAGTAGCAAGAACAAATTGGTCTGATAAATAAAGTAAATGGATAACATTGTTGAAATTATAAAGTTAAAGATATTAAGGTTCCATTTGTCTTGATAAAAAATATTTTTGTTATAAAAATTAGTTTTTTACAAAAAAATAGTTTTTTTAAAAAATGAGTTGATTTTTTCATTGTTTAGAATAGCATGGGGTAATACCCAAATGTTTTAAATAGAAACCACTCATTTTAAAATTCTGAAAAAAAAATTTTTAAATGGATAACTTTTAACCAATTTTTTTAAAAAAATGTATCTTCCTTTTTCTCTAATATATATAGCAGTAAAATACTCTTCCTTAATACTCTAGCTACACAATGGCTATATTTCCCCCTTACTATTGTTCGGTGCCCCTTGAAAAAAGTGGGGGCTATTTTGGATTCCCTTGGTATTCCCTTGGTGCCTATAAGTTGGAATTCAACACCATTTTTGTTCTAGTAAGTATGTCTTTATCATATATATTTCCTCTAAAATCTAAAAATTTATGAAAATATAGCATATTTGAAATGGTGATTTTGTGGGGTTATTGGGTTCCTTCATTTATAGAAAGTGACTAGATATTTCTTTCTTATTAAATAAATTAAATCACAAAAAAAATATGGGTACAGGAAATCACAAAAATATGATAGATGCTTCTCTTTTGTAAATGTTTCTTCCTTATTTTTCACGTTTTCTTATTCGAAGTGAGTCAGATTAATTGGTTAGGTAATAATTAACTTGAATCTGAACAATTTGATATATGTGTATATATATATGTAGTATGGTAAGGACTTATTTGGGGTTATAGGAATTTGAGAACATTAGGGAAAAAAATACGTGAAATAAATGTACTAATTATATAAATTTCATACTCTTAAAGATGCTTGAAACAAATTCTTCGAACCCGAATTTGTCTTTAGGTAGAGTTTGGATGGAAGATAATCACCTCATTTTCTACAGTTTGAGTGTGAGTGGATTCTTACTTATCCCTATATGTCTGAATCGTTAAATTTTAATTTATGGTTCAATGATATTGTTTGAACATGAATTGAAAGTGGTTTGAATAAAGAAATATATATATATATATATATATATATATATATAAAATTATTACTTTATTCTTAAGTATGAACTGTTTTCTCATAGTGATTATAAGAAAGCATGAATTATATGAGATTTATGAAAGTGATTTAAAACCATATTATGAAATTCATAGTAGAATGGTTATAGAACTACTAGGTACACCTAGGTCACAACCTTTATCAGTTAAGGGCAGTTCTTGATAAATAGCACTTCTGTCAGTGACTGCAGTTCCTGGCAGGAGATTGAGTTTGATTATGAACAGTTTCTTCCGGATGAAAATGCTTCGGAAGAAACAGGACATTTAGTATTTCCCTTCGGTGAGTGCAGTTCTCCAAGCTGAGGATCGAGTTGCCTCTAGGTGAGTTTTATCTTCTGAGGTAGGAATACTGTTTTTCTCAGTCTGGCTTCTCCCCTTGAATTGTTATGGATCCTATGAATTTATGATTTTCATTTAAGCATTTATGAACATAATTACTTTTTGTTCATATTATTAAATATTATAATCTGATTGTAAAACATATAAATTATCTTATTTCCCATATGTAAGGCACATATTTGTCACGCTCCATTTTAGGACACGTGATCGGCGTAGAAAATCACCCTTCAGGTAATTACCCACCAGCCTAAAATACTCATGCAATAAATATCAATTACACTCATCTTTAAATAAATAATAAAAGTTCAATATACTTTTAGCCCCTATACTTTTATAAAATTGACTTTAGCCCCAATATTTTTAGTAATTGCATTCTCCCCCTTAAATTTCATAAATTACATTTTAGCCCCATTACTCTTATAAATTTCATTTTGATCCCAAGTTTTTTTAACCTCATTATGGCCTCGTTACTTCCACGAATCTCATTTTGGCCCAATATTTTCATAAATTTTATTCTTGTTCCAATGACTCAACATTCAAAGAACTTTCAATAGAAGTTTATCTTCTCCAAATTTTTGATTTTCATGGGCTAACAGTGAAATTTTATTTCTTCAAAGTCTCAACTTTCACGGGCATTTAGTGGAGGCATATTCCCTCCAATGTCCTAATTCTTTATCCAGACTTTAAGTGGAAATTTAATTTCCTCTAAATGTCCTAACATCTTTTCGCTTAATTAGTTTAACAAAACTATTTCTGAACTACGTCAACCTTGATCCCTTTTGGGGTACGTAGGCACTTACTTGGTAAGACAGGTATAATTATTTCTTTCTTTATATTTGTCCATTATCATCGTAATAATAAAAGGGGGTAACTAAAATATATTAAAAGTTTTAAGCACAAATAATTTAGGATAATCATCCTTAAGAAATGACGTTGTGGGGTGCCTAACACCTTCCCCACATGTAATTAGACTCCCGAACCCTTCCTCTAGTTCCAAGGGCTAGTTTTTCTTTCTTTTTTTAAGATCCCAATTATCCTTTTAATTAATTGGTGGCGACTCCTTTTTTTCTCTTCATTTTTCCTTACGCGCCCAAAGTCATAAAATGATGACTTTTCACCGATCGTCACGTTATTATAACATGGACTTGTAATATTTGCTGATATCCAATGTGGGGGTTCACTATGCAATGCTTATCACCCTCCTGCTCCTGAGCTCACAATTTCTTGTATTGTATAGCTCTGGTCTGTATGTATGATACATAATTTATCTATTTGCTTGTGTGCTTGTGTACCTGCATACGAGTTCTTTTACATTGGGCTGTATAAGTTTGGTTATCTAATTATCATTCTTATCTTTATTATTTTATTTTTTTTGTACATAAACCCTCTCATCTATCCATTTCAGGTAACTCAGTTATTATATTTGGGAGTTTGTAATATTGTTTTTGTTCTTTTGTTTTCTGTAGTTAATTTTCACTATATTACTTTGATAATAATAAAAAATAAAATAAATAGTTTGGGGTTTATTCTTGTTTTTGTTAACTCATGGTTTCAAGGCCAAAAATCTTCTAGCCCAATTAATCTTCAAAATGGGTTTCAAAGGCTCATCCCAACTAATTTTCAAAATAGGTTTCAAAGGCCCATCATAATTACTTTTCAAAATGGGTTGTAAAAGGTTATCCAAATTACTTTGTAAATGGGAGAAGTCCAATGACTTCACTCAAAGGAAGGTTGGGCCCGATTAACAATTTTAGTATATTAAAAGTCTCATTAAAAGAATATGTTCAAAGAAAAAAGGTCATATTGAATAATTATTTTTCTTGCTCCAAAGACTTAATATTTGCTTAAATTAATTTCACCAAAGGAGTTTTAAGGGTCCAAGTAAATTGGATTTCAAATTGAGTTTCAAGGACACAATGAAATAGTTTCCAGCAAGTTTCATGAAACTTAATCTCTTCAGGTCAACTTTTATAAATTTTGTTTTGACCCAGAACAGCAATCTTGTCTTTATCACAACACTTTCAAAAATCATGTTTTGCACCAATTCTATCATAAATTATGTTTTGACTCCTAATATTTGTAGAATTTACGTCTTGACCCAAAAATTCTAAGTAATATTATTTTTACCCCACTATTTTCATAAATTTCATTCTTACCCCACCATTTTCAGAAACTTCATGGTGACCCCAAAATATTGCAAAAGATTTCAGTTTGTCCCATATGGTCTTACTTCTTTCATAGACATTCAGTAGAGGTACACACTCCCCAATGACCTATTCTTCAAAGGCTTTCTGTGAAAGTTTATCTTCCCCAAAGTCCTCTCTTTTCATGGGCATTTAGTAGAGATATATTCTCCTCAATGCTCAAATTCACTTTTCAAGCTTTAAGTGGAGAGTTAGCTTTCCCTAATGTCCTAAGAATCACATATCTCACCTAATAAATTTATCAAACTATCTCGAATTACATTAACTTTGATTCCTTTCAAGATACGTAAGCACTTACTTGGTAAGGCAGGTCTAATTCATTCTTTTTTTTTCTTTGGCCATTATCATCTTATTAATAAAAATGAGGTAATCTTAATACATTAATTTTTTATGCACAAACAATCTGGGATAACTATTCTTAGTGATGGACATTGTGGGGAGCCTAACACATTTCTCACACGTAATTAGACTCCGCAAACCCTTTCTCTGGTTCTAAGGGCCAGTTTTCCTTTCTTTTTTAAAGATCTCAATTATTTTTCTAATTAATTGGTGGCGACTCTATTTTTTTTGTTTTTTGTTACGTGTCCAAAAGTCATAAAATGATGGCTTTTCACCGGTTGTCACGTTATGGCACACTCAATTTTTCTTCATTAAGGTGGAAAACAAATTTTCTTTTTTATTTCCATGAGGCAGAAAGTTACTTTCAGGACATCTCTTTTAGCTTTTGTGCCAAGGTTTTTTTTTCTTTTTTTAATTAAATATATATTACTTTAAAATTGAAAAAATTAATTTTAATTAATATAAGTAATTATTTGTTTTATTCATTTTAAAAATATTTTATAATATTAATAAAAATAAATTATTATTTCTTGTAAAAATAAATTTTTTAAAATTATATATTGTCTATTCAAAAATATCAAAAATATTTTTAAAAAAATTATTGTATATGAATATATAAAAATTGTTGAGAAAGTTATTTTTGATACCTATAAAGGTATCATATTTTATAATAGCACTTTACGTGATTTTTCTTTCCTTTTTGGTGCCATTATAAGGCCATATTCTAGAATAATTTGAATTATCAAAATGGAAAGTAAGTCTTATAAACTACCATTTTAAAATACAATATATTTAAACAATTCTAAATAGAACTATCTCAATTTTATTTTAAATCATAATTTATTTTTATAAAATCAAGCAAAATACTTTCTACCATGTGTCATGCCCCACTTTAGGGCACGTGACTGGCATAGGAAATTACCATTCAGGTACTAATCTACTAGTCTAAAATACTCATGCAACTAATTAATTAACACTCTATTTTAAATGAATAATAAAAATTAAATATATTCTCACAAAAATTTTCTAAGTCAATAATTTCATTAAAATTTCAGCAGAGTTTTCCTTGAAATATGGAATATCCCAAGGTACAAATATGTTCAAAAATAAGATGTACAGGCCCACCACAAATCAGAAGCCTCAATGGCTTAAATAAAAATTAATAAAGGGGTCCAACATGGACTGTATATACTAATTACATATATACTATGCAATTATCATTATTATAGAGTATGGCCCTCATTCAGAAATACAAAAGAAATAAGCTTATCCAACAATGTCCACTAATCACCAAAATACTCCACTAATTACTCAGAGTATTGCCTGCTAATTCAGTCAGCGGGTTTAAAGGGAATAGACGGAGCTGAAGGATAATCACTAGTAACCTGATCTAAAAAATATTAAAATTTGAGGGGTGAGTCTACCGACTCAGTGAATGAAAAACAGACTTACTGATGGATACATGAACTCCCAGGTGTAAAGTGCATTACCACCAAAATCAGGTAAAACTTCGTTTCAATACTTAAAGAATTATATACTATATAATATTGTAACACCCAAATATTTTAAATAGAAACCACTCCTTTTAAAATTCTTTAAAAAAAATTTAATAAAAAAAAAGGATAACTTTTAGCCAATTTTAAAAAAAAGATGTCTCTTCCTTTTTTCCTAATATATATAGCAGCAAAATACCTCACAATACTCCAGCCACACAATACGTCTCTTTCCCCCTTGCTATTACTGTTCGACACCACTTGGAGAAAGTGAGGGTTGTTTTGGAGTCCCTTGGTGGCTGTAAGTTGGAGTTCGACACAATTTTATTCTAGTAAGTATGTGTTTATCATCCTTCCTCTGAAATTTAGAAATTTATAACAATATAGCATATTTGAAATGATGATTTTGTAGAGTTATTGGGTTCCTTCATTTAAAGAAAGTGGCTGAATACTTCTTTCTTATTAAATAAATTAAATCATGAAAAAAAAATTTAATAGATGCTTCTCTTTTGTAAAAGTCCCTTCCATAGTTATAATTTTTTAAAAAAGTGAGAATAATATATATATATATATATATATGTAAGGACTTATATTGAGGTTATAGGAATTTGGGAACATTAGGGAAGAAAATATGTTATATTAATGTACTAATTATATAAATTTCATACTCTTAGGGATGTTTGAAATAAATTATTTGGACCTAAATCTGTCTTGAGGTAGAGTTTGGGTGGAAGCTAGTCACCTCATTTTCTACAGTTTGAGAGTGAGTGGATTCTTACCTCTTGATGCCTAAATTGTTAAAATTTAACTTGTGGCTCAATGATTCTATTTGAGTATGATTTGGAATAATTTTGAGGAAAATAATATAAATATATATGTGAAACTTATTATTATGTTCCACAGTATGAAAAATATTTGAATTTTAATATTGTGAAAGTATGTACAGTATGAGAATTATGAAAGTAATTTAGAACTGTATTATGGGATCCGTAGTAGAGTGGTGGTAGAACCACTAGGTGCACCTAGGTCGCAACCTTTATCAGTTGAGAGCAGTTCCTGATAAAGGGTACTTCTGTCAATGAGTACGGTTACTGACAGAAGATTGAATTTTATTATGAATGGTTCCTCCGGATGAGAATTCTCAGGAAGGGAACAGAAAAGTTAGTATTTCCCTTCGGTGAGTGCAGTTCCCGAAGGTGAGAATCGGGTTACCCTCTAGTTAAGATTTATCCTCTAGAGTGGAAATACTGTTTTCTCAATTTAGATTCTCCCCTTATATTGTTATGGATCCTAAGAAATTTATACTTTGATTAAAGATTACTGGACATAATGTCTCTTTAAATTTTATATTATTTAAAATTATTGAAATATGACTATGAAGTAAAAGTTATTTTCTTTCCTGAATGTAAGGTGCATTAGGTGCTTATTATGTCTAAAAGTACTAAAATGAGATTTCATATTATTTTAGCGGTAATGCACTTTACATGTAGGGGTTTATGTATCAATTGGTAAGTCTGATTTTCATTCACTGAGTCGGTGGACTCACCCCTCAAATTTAACATTTTCAGATCAGGTCACTAGTGAACTTCCTTCAGCTCCGTCTGCTCCCTTTGAACCCACTGATTGAATTGGTAGGCACCCTTTTGAATACAAGTGGAGTAGTTTAGCGGATAGTGGACATTGTTGGATAGGTTGCATTCTTTTATATTTTCTGAATAAGGTTCTTGGTCTGTAAATGGTAATTGCATAATTAATATAAAAGTTCAATATATATATCTGTGTGTGTGTGTGTGTGAAATTTATTATTATGTTTTATGTATGAATTGTTTCTCATAATGGTTATGGGAAAACATAAGTGGTATAAGATTTATAAAAGTGATTTAGAACTGTATTCTGGGATCCGTAGTAGAGTGGTAGTAGAACCACTAGGTGCACTTAGGTCACAACTTTTATTAGTTGAGGGCAGTTCCTGATAAATGGTACTTCTATCAATGAGTGCAGTTCCTGACAGAAGATTGAGTTTTATTATGAATGTTTCCTTCGAATGAGAGTGCTCGAGAAGATAACAGGAAATTTAATATTTCCCTTTGGTGAGTGCAGTTCCTGAAAGTGAGAATCGGGTTACCCTCTAGTTGAGATTTATCCTCTGGAGTGGAAATACTGATTTTATCAGTTTAGGTTCTCCCTTTATATTGTTATGGATCCTAGGAAATTTATATTTTGACGAAGTAATTCTTGATATAATATCTCTTTAAATTCATATTATTAAATATTATTTTGTAATATGATTGTGACATATAAATTATTTTACTTCTCAGATGTAAAGTGCATTAGATGTATATTATATTGCAATTATTCATTTAAGTACTAAAATGAGTTTCCACACAATTTAACTGGTAATGCACTTTATACATGGGAGTTCATGTATCAATTGGTAAGTTTAATTTTCATTCACTGAGTCAGTGGACTCACCCCTCAAATTTTAACATTTTCAGATCAGGTCACTGGTGATTTTCCTTCAGCTCCGCCTGCACCCTTTGAACCTGTTGATTGAATTGGTAGGCATTACCCTGAGTAGTAATATTGGAGTATATTTGAGGAATTGTGGACATATGTTGGATAGGATTTATTTGCATTTTAGTTTGTTTCATTGTTTGTAATTATAATTGCATAATTATGTGTAATTTAGATATACAGTCCATGATGGACCATTTATTATTTTCTGTTAAGCCACTAAGGCTTCTAATTAATGGTGGGCCTGTCCACCATATTGTTTTCACATAATTGTACCCTGGGATAATCCATATTTCAGGGGAAACTCTACCAAATTTTTAATAAATTATTGACTAAGTAAAATTTTATGAAAGTATATTTAACTTTTATTTTTCATTTTAAAAATGAGTGTAAGTGATATTAATTGTATAAGTATTTTTCGGTTGGTAGGTAATTACCTGAAAGGTGATTTCCTACGCTGGTCATGTGTCCTAAAATGGGGTGTGACAAAGTTGGTATTAGAGCATAGTACAGGTCTATGATTAGGGTATATAGAGGTCTCCAACAAGTCCACGTTACGGGTAACAATAAACCCCACTGGTGGTAGATGCGCCTGGGAGCACTTATCATTAGTGAGTTTATTAAAACCCAACCTGAATTACTCCATCAATACTCAAATATATTCAAATTAGTGTTACCCAATAAAATTTGCCTATCAACTAAGACTTTTTTGTCATTTTTTCTTTTAGGACAATGCCTCCGAAAACTCGAGCCCGTACTAGCCTAGGGCAGGAAGAGGCTACTGCATCTGAAGGAGCCTCCACCAGACCAATGACTATACCTAAGGGTCGGGGTAGACCTAGGGGTCAAGGAAGACCCAAGATTCATCCACCACTAGAGGAAATTGAGAGTACACCTGCCCTTGTTTCTGCTCTTCCACCTTAGGCGGCAGTTCCCGATTGGGCACAGGAGATACAATAAGATCTTCATACCTTAGTCACTATGATGACTCAGGTGAATGCACCAGTACCACCAGTGAATGTTCGAGTAACTCCAACTATCCTGTTTCATCAGTGCCTATGGTGGTTCCCACTCTCTGTAACTTTCTGCCAGAATTTCAAAAGATGAAACCCCCTCGATTTTCAAGAGTGGAATCAGCGATTGATCCTCAGTAGTTTCTAGAACATGTGAAAAACTTATGGAAGATCATTGATTATCTAGAATCAATTGTTGTGAGAATTGTGGGGCTTCAGTTGGATAGTTTTGCGATAGATTGGCTCCGAGTATGGTAGGTGAAGGGACCGCTAGAGGAACTGGAGAATGCTTGCAATTCCTTTAAGACAACATTTCTTTAACAGTTCCTTCTCGAGGGAGAGAGACAAGCCAGAGCTCATGAGTTTCTCTCTTTACGGAAGACCAGAAAGATGTTTATTTTTGAATATGCCGCCAGGTTCTTGTGACTATCTCAGTTCGCACCATATGATGTTCCTCATGAGAGAGAGAAAGTTTGATGCTTTGTACAAGAGCTGGGAACCTATTTTTATAGTGTGGTTCATGTCACAAATGATAGTACTTATTAGTAGGTATATTACTGAGCAACTGAGTTTGAAAGCATGTTGAAGGAAAACAGCCGCATAGCTAATACTTTTACTGGTAAGAAAATGGCTAGATCTTAGTCCTGTCATTTGAAAGCACTTGCCACGTCGAGCATATTTCCATCTCGATGTTCTGACCGGCGCCCTCACCAGTCGACTTCTGGTAACTACTCTTCCAGAAGAAACCGTCCTTACACTCAGTCATCTGCTCATACCACACCTGCATGTGGTAGGTTTTACACTGGTTTTTGTCATGGAGTGAAGGGTGCCTATTTTAGATGTGGGCAGACGGGTCATGGTTAAAGGGAATTCTTAGTGAAGGTGACACCCTCTGGAGGTGGCACCAACTTGACAACTCCTAGTACAGCATAGCAATCCTCTATGGCATCAGCTCAGTTCCCTGCTCAGTCCACCAAGGGCACGATGGTGGTCCTGGACCACAAGCCTGAGTTTTTGCTCTGACCAGGTAGGACGCTATGGCTTCAAATACTGTTATCACATGTACTTTACTACTTGAATCAATTCTGGTATTTGTGTTGTTTGATCTTAGAGTGACCCACTCCTTTGTTTCTGCTTATATACTATCACGATTGATGAAATCAATCGATCCACTAGAGCACCCATTAGAGGTATCTACACTTCTGCAAGAATCATTAACTACCGTTGACGTGGTGAAGTCCTGTTCACTCATTATCTGTGGTACATCACTGTTAGTGGATTTAATTATTTTGAATATCCATGGGTTTAATGTGATTTTGGGAATGGATTGGTTTGCAAGCCATCATGCAGTGGTGGACTACTTTGATAAAACAGTAAAAATCTGTTTATTTGGAAAAGAACCGATTGTGATTTAAAGAGACAGAAGTGAAGTTTCTACTAAGTTCATTTCTGCCCTGGGAGTACAGAGGTTGTTAAGGAAGGGTGGTGAAGCTTATTTAGCCTTTGTTCAGGATACCAAAAGTCCAAAACATCGATTAGAAGAAGTTTCGATAGTAAATGAATTACCGGGTCTCCCACCAGAGAGGGAAATTGAATTTTGTATTGACACTCACTTGGGAACCAATCCAGTATCACTTCATACAGGATGGCTCCTGGTGAGCTTAAGGAGTTGAAAGCATAGCTAAAGGAATTGATAAAGAAAGGGTTCATCCGCCCCAGTATCTCTCCATGGGGGCACCGGTGTTATTTGTGAAGAAGAAGGATGGATCACTGAGAATCTGTATAGACTACAAACAGTTAAATAAAATCACTATAAGGAATAAATACCCCTTGCCCAGAATAGATGACTTATTTGATTAACTGTAAAAAGCTAAATGCTTTTCAAAAATAGATCTGCGCTTAGGGTATCATCAACTCCGAATACGGAAGGATGACATCCCTAAAATAGCTTTCAGAACTAGATATGGGCACTACGAATTCGTGGTGATGTCATTTGGATTGACTAATGCCCCTACTGCCTTCATGGACCTTATGAACAGAGTATTCTGCTCATTTCTAGATTGGTTTGTGATGGTCTTTATTGACGACATACTAATTTATTCTAGAAGTGAAGTAGAACATGATCAGCACCTGAGAATGGTATTACAGACCTTGAGAGAACATAAATTGTATGCTAAATTCTTAAAGTACAAATTTTGGCTTTCATAGGTAGCCTTCCTGGGACATGTGGTCTCCTAGTAAGGCATTCATGTAGATTCAAAGAAAGTGGAGACAGTTAGAAATTGGCCTAGACCGTCTTCATCGATTGAAATCTGTAGCTTTTCGGGTCTAGAAAGGTACTATCGTTGTTTTGTCAAGAATTTCTCACGCATAGCGGCTCAATTGACAAAACTGACTCAGAAGAATGTGAAGTTTAAACGGGTGCCAACCTGTGAAGATAGTTTTCAGAAGCTTAAGCAACATTTGACTACAGCCCCGATTTTGACCTTACCGGAGAATGAGTGTAGGTACGTCATTTACTGTGATGCATCTCGAATCGGACTGGGCTGTGTACTAATGTAGAAAGGCAAGGTTATTGCCTATGCCTCGAGACAACTCAAGAAGCATGAACAGAATTACCTTACCCATAACATTGAGATGGCGGCTGTTGTATTTGCATTAAAGGTTTGGCAGGATTACCTTTATGGTGAAACTTGTGAGATCTATACTAATCATAAGAGCTTGAAGTACATCTTTGAATAGAAAGATTTAAATCTAAGACAATGTCGGTGGATGAAATTGATTAAGGATTATGACTGCTCTATCCTTAATTATCAAGGTTAAAGCTAATGTAGTGGCAGACGCACTCAGTAGGAAGTCTAGCAATAGCTTATCACACGTTGAAGCTGTCCGTAGGCCCTTGGTACGTGAATTACAAGGTTTGGAGAATAGTGAGGTTAAACTATAGATAGCTCCATCCAGTGTACTTTTGGCTGGCATACAGATATGGTCGCCCTTAGTGGAGCAGATTAAAATTGCTCAGGCAGACAATCCTAACAGGGCTAAATTATTAGAGAGGGTGAAATTAGAAGATGATATAGGTGTCACACAGAATGAGCAGGAGGTATTATTTTACAGAGATCGGTTATGGGTACCGGAGGTGAATGAATTAAGGAAACAGATAATGAACTGCACCCATTCGTCTTCATATGCTATGCATCTAGGAAGTAATAAAATGTACCGTGACTTGAAGGTTCATTATTGGTGGAATGGAATGAAGAAGGATATAGCAGACTTTGTTTTTCATTGCTTAACTTGTCAACAAGTTAAAGTTGAACACCAAAGGTCTGTAGGATTACATCAGAACATGGTGATTCCAATATGGAAGTGGGAGCAGATTACCATGAATTTCTTAACAGGGTTGACAAAAACCCTTAAAAGGTATGACTTAAATGGGTGATTGTGGACAGACTCACAAAAAGCACAATTTCCTACCAGTGACAACTACTTACGTAACTCCACAATATGCACAGTTGTATTTGGACAAAATCGTTTCTCTTCATGGTATACCCTTGTCCATAATCTCTGATTGAGGTACTCAGTTCACAGCTTGATTTTGGAAGTCATTCCAAGAAACCTTAGGGACTCAGCTATATTTTAACAATGCCTTTCACCCCCAGACCGATGGTTAGTCTGAAAGGATAATTCAAGTGTTAGAAGACATGTTACGAGCTTGTGTTATGGAATTCAAGGGTTCTTGGGAAAAGTATTTACTACTCATTGAATTTTCTTATAATAATAGCTACCACTCCAGTATAAAGATGGCTCTATTCGAAGCATTGTACGGTTGTAAATACAGGTCCCCTGTGGGATGGTTGGAAACCGGAGAAATTAAGTTGCTTGGACCGGCCTTAGTTATGGACACCAAAGAGAAGGTAAAAGACATTCATGAGAAATTATTAGCTACTCAGAGTCAGCAAAAGGCGTATGCCGATAAGCGAAGAAGAAAACTTGAGTTTCAAGTGGGCTATCAGGTTTTTCTTAAAGTGTCTCCGATGAAGGGAGTGATAAGGTTTGGTAGATGAGGTAAGTTGACAACTCAGTACATTGGTTCATTTCTTATCACAACGAATTGGAGCAGTCTTATATAGACTTGATTTACCACCAGTCTTGTCAAGAGTACATATTGTGTTCCATGTGTCTATGCTAAGAAAATACAATTCGGATGATACCCATGCCTTACTAGGTGTGCCAGTAGAGATAACTCCTCAGTTGACATATGAGGAATGATCGGTGGTGATCGTTGACCACCAAGTTAGAAAGCTTAGATATAAAGAATACCCTTCGGTGAAGGTGATCTGGGAATGCCATGGGAAGGAAGATGCAACTTGGGAATTAGAAGCTCTAATTACACCCAAAAATACTATGTGGTTATTGCAATATAGTATAGGGTGTCGATCCACAGGAAAATGGAGGAAACACTACAAGAATATCACTTAAAGGAAACACTAATGAACAATTGATAAGAGAATAACTGAATAACAGGATTTATCTAAATTATGCGATTAAATGGAAGTGAAATACGAGTAAAGAAGTGATAAAGCTGTGGGCTTCCATTGATTGGATTCAACACCTTAGTTCATGTTTCAACTCAAATATTACTCAACTAAGGATTATAGAACCAAATCCCTAATTGGAACATATAACAATGAAAAGCCCTAAATCTATCATAATCAAATCTAGGGTTAAATCCTCTTTTTTTCAAACCATGAATTCCATCTCTGAAAACCAAATCAATTGATGATATTATGTTAGGAGATAACTATAACGCAGCAAAAGATCATGTTCATAACATGGAAACCATCTCCATTGAGTCATCATTGAATTCCATAAAACTATAACTCAACATCATAGAAGAATATCTATCAATGTCTCAAAGTAAATAGAATCAACCAAATAGAGGATTCAATACATGATTCATGAACAATAACACTTAAAAGATGAATTTAAGCAATACCCAAGGGTTTTCACCAAGCAATTTTTACCCTAACTTTACCTAGAAACTAGCCAACCATGTTTGTTGACAAAACCAACACTCCATGGATAGCCATATTCATCTTCAAGGATTAGAAGAAGAAATCTTCAAGCCTTTCAACTTGGAATGAGCCTCCTTTTTGTCCTCCTCAATCTCCAGACTAAGAGTACCCTTTCTCACCACACTCCAATCTTCTTTCTGATGTAAAATCGTGGGTTTTTAATGACAGGTCACGCACGAGCGCTGCGGTGTTGAGCCTTGGAAATCACTTTGCTTATTACTGTTCAGGGGCCACTGTGCCAAGATCTTAAGCTACGGCTCCGGCTTCACTGATTTTTAGGGGCCGCGGCATTGGGTTTCTAAAGCCACGGTGCCAAATGCTCTGACTTGGCAAAATTTCATATTTTGAACACTGCGATACGGGCTTTCAAGGCCGCAGCGCCAGGGCTTCTGACTTGAGTTATATTTCTTCACTTGGAACCCTGAAATTGAAGCATAAGCTTGCTTAAGAGTTGATAATAGGGAAGGGAAGCCAAATATAAGAAAACATATTAAGGTCAATGATTTTCCTTCTTTTATAGCACATTTAGCTCAACAATAAGGCTTGTAGAGTG